>FPAK01000002.1:16222500-16518132 GCA_900116095.1 Euclidium syriacum | reverse complement strand
GAGATAGTTTAGGTTAAAGAAACTCTAGGCATTTGGGGTAGACAAAAGTTTTCTCTTGTATGCATAAGTTGCTCTTTACCTTTAGCATTTTGTTAAAGTTTGGCTCATTCTTTGAGAGATCCCTAAGCTAACAAACCAATACATTGATGAGATCATCTTTATCTCATAACCTTAACCCTTAGCCAAATGGTTTGATCTAAATTGGTGTAAGCACAATTCACAAAATTTCATGAGCTAATGAATGTTAAGAGGCTAGTGGATATGATGGATTGTCTAAACCAAAGTTTGGTTTGATTATGTATTGGGATGTGCATGGCTAACTTCTTTTGAGTAGACAAACTTTGATGCATTTTAGGCTTAGTAACTTGGATGTTGAGTTAATTTCTTTTTGTGATGCCTTGTTGATTGAACTACTCCTTCTACTTCATTATCTCTCTCTTGGGCTTGCTTGTTTGCTTGAGGACAAGCAAATGAGTAAGTTTGGGGGAGTTGATATTATCATATCATACATCATTTAGGCTTACATTAGAGTAGGATTCCATTTCATAATTGACATGTTTTGCTACTTTTATCATATATTTCATTGCATTTAGAGTCTAGGTGTTGCATTAGGTTCTAGTAGAGTCTTTGGTGCATTTTGGTTGTCTCTTAGGTACAAAACAGGGATAGAAGAAAGCTAGGAGCTAAGGAGATCACTTGGAGGAGGAAAAGCCATTGGATGGGCAAGAGAGGAGCAAAAAGAAGCTGCAGTGGTCCAGGTGCAGCGGTCAAGGAGTGACCGTTGCAAACTTCTGGAGCCAAAATCGATCAAGCTGCAGCGGTCCCGCAGCGGCCAAGGAGTTACCGCTGCAAACTCACTCACAGCGGTCACCAGGCACAGCGGTCAAGGAGTGACCGCTGCAATCTTCTGAAGACAAAACCAGATCGCAGCGGTCTTGCAGCGGTCAACCGCAGACCACTGCGGTCTAGCTCGGACAAAAATAACCGGGTCGAAACCCGGTTTGTCCCGGGTCGACCCGGTTTGACCCAATTTCATAAAAACCCCTTTTCTCTCACTTACACTTTTATGCTTAGTTTTTCTAAGAGTTTAAAAACTCAATTTCCCTTCTGTTCTTGAATCCCTAGTTGAATCCTAATACAATTTGTATTTTCCTTTAAGAAATCTTGTCTTTTGCATTTCATTTTCAATCTATCTTATAATGCATCATGATTTCTCCTCTAATCAAGCTTGGTTTTGGGAGAATCATCATGGGTCTTGAGTAGTTTCATTAGGGTTTAAGGATGGGTTAGATGAGGGTGATCAAAGCATGGATTAGGGTAGTTTAGGGTTTAAATCAAACATTCCATCCATCTCTAAGAGTGCTTAAAGCTTCTTCTTGCATGGGAATGAGGAAGATGATATGAGGCATTTCATGAACACCAAGTGTTTGATGAAATGCCCAAGAGAGCTTAGAGATGAAATTATGATTTTTATGCCCAAGGGATTGGTGCTAAAGGTTTTAATTAGGTTGATCTAGTAATTTGGAAATGAATTCACTAATTATCATCACTCAAATGAGAATTTGCTAATGATGTATAATTAGTGACATGATTAATTGCATGGAAATGGATTAGTCAATTAAATGGATCATTAACCTAGAGAATAGCTAATTAGTGTAAGCTAGACACTCTAAACCATGCTTAGTGATCCTAAATCATAAATAACCCATCTAAGGACCATTTTTTATCATTGCATAACTTAATCATCTAATTACTTGCATTTAGTTTGCTTAGTCAATTTGAGTTAAACAACAACCATCTCTAGCTTAGATTAAGGAAATCTTTGTATCCTAGGTGACAATTATTAGCGAGTTTGGATTCGATTCCTCTTATACTACATTGATTAAGAGGTAATTGATACCCTCTAAAGGCCTAAAAAGGCTAGTATCAGTGAAACACGAAGGTTTTATGAATTTTGTTTTTTAGAAATAGGTAGCTAAATTCATAAATAAAATATGGTTTGTAGTTTTTCTACTAAGGTTCAAACCGTCCGCTTTCAAGTTATGTAGAGTTTAACTTCAAAACCAAACCACGTTTAAACTAATTTTGATGCATAATCAATAAATAATCTTATCTAGATATAGAGTTCTCGGATCTACCGTTTAGTTTATAGTCGATAAAATAATTTTGATGCATAATCGATTATTTTTTAAAAAATTAGTTTTTGTCCCGCGTTGGTGGATATCATCTAGTACAATTGTATAATAAAAATGAGTCGAGTTTTAGATATTTTAATATTAATTATTAACTTACTTTTGTAAGCATGTAAAATCATTGATCAACTAGATTATAATCCGAGTCCGGCTCAGAAATTATATATTCATAAAATTATTCTATAATATATTTAAATTAAATTATTTTGTATAAAATAATAATTAACTTATGGCATAACGTTTTTAAAATATTTATATGCAAAATATAATAATTTATTAACATGTAATATGTTATTGTATAGTTGTAATTGTTTGTTTAATTTGAAAATATTTTTTAATGGGCTACAAAATTATCATTTTTTTGTAAATAATGAGTTACGTTTTTAGAGTGTCATAATGGAATGCGTTTTAGAGTGTAATAGTTTTTAATGACATGTCTTAGCGGATGAATCTTATTGGTTAGTTTCCCCTAGAATTAATCTGAGTAAGACACGTGGCATAAAATTCTCTTGTTTTCTTCTCAATTAATATATAGGGGATATGTATCTAATTTCTTAAAAGCTTATTTGAGATTATGTGTTACACTACTTAATGCATAAAAGTTGGCGATACGTTAAAACTCGGGGTGGCATATTTCCCAAAACCCGAACCCGGACCCAACCCAAACAATCCGGTTCGGTACGAGTATAGGTATATCTTCAATAACCGATTGGTACTTATGTTGAGGATCCATTGAGTTTCATGTTAACCCGAACCGAACCGAAACTCTAATAGGTACCCGATTAATCCGAACGAAAAGATAAGAAAGACTAAGAGGTTCAATAATTTTTCTTCCCAAACCAAAATATTCTTATTTCGATTTGGATCTTCAGATATTAGAAAAGTAGAAGATCCGTTGCTAAAATCTTGTAGATCTCGACTTTCCAATCCCACAAATCAGGTTGTAATTTCGAAATTTTCATGTTTATAAGTCAGTAGACATACATTCTATTTGATGCTTTTGACTTCGGCTTTTAAATCTTATGTTTTTATTTCCTAGACAAAAAGATCTTGTTTTGGATTTTGAATGAATTATCTCTATATGTTTTTCATTAACACTTTTTCTGGTAATTATATCATTAAATATAATATTATAGTTTAAGTCGTTAAATGTGTAATATAAGAAAAGAAAATCCAAAAGATACATTATTTTTATTGCTATTACTGGTTGTGGCTTCTCTAGTACAAAAAAAAATGAAGACTTAAGATCATATTAATTTGGTCAGGTAACGTTGGTGCTACATTAAACAACAAAAGAAAAAGAATCTACAAGGCACATTATCTAGTTTTCTTCTGTTTCCGATTTAAAAACCTCGAACCCGAACCAAATCCGTATAGATTTTAAGTTTTTATTATATACCCGAACCCGACATAATCCGAACTGCACCTGATCCATGTTTTAGTAATACTCGAATGGTATCTATGATCATGAACTCGAAACCCCAAAAAAAATCCGGACATAACCCGATTGGATATCGAACACCCACCCCTAATTAAAATTCTAGTATACCTAAAATATAATGATATTGTAAACAATTTAAAATATATTTTTGACTTTGCAGAAGGAAAAATGAAACAAGCTGATCATATCTATCTCTAGTGAACTGTGGGTGTAAATGCAAAATATAATTATTTTGGATTGGCAAGGTAAATCATATTTTTTAAAACAAAGGAAATTAATATTTGGAATAAAGGTAAACAAACAAATATGTAAACAAAACTTAAATGAATGAGGCAACTTGGAATCGAAAAATGGAATCAAGGGGGCACGTTAACGAATTTTCCTTTTAAATTCGTCAATCATCTTATATGTTACACCCAGACGAACTTATTAGATCCGCCTCTGTTCACAAGACCAAGGAGAGCAGACCAAGTTCAAAAATGCCTAAAGTATTTGGAAGATTCCAAATTTCAAAGATGTAGATCTATATTTATTGGATAAAATGAGTTTACGTGAAACGCATCGCATAAAGTAAGAGACACCGGACAACCAAGCCCAATGACGAACAAATAAACCAAGCCCACAAAAGTTCGTAATGGAAAAGCAGACTAAGGAAGTTCAACAGGAAGCATCATCATCTTTCACCAAAGATTGTTTCACAAATCAGCAAGGACAAGACTCTGGCGGTGAAGAAATTGTCAGCACGGTTTGGAATTGTGCACGAGATCTTGACAGCAAATTGATTCTCTTTATTATAATCGACAGATGAGGCTTAAGATTTAAATTAAGGTTATAAAATCACTTTGTGTGTAAATGGGGATATGATTTGGTTCTACTTACAATTACAAGAATCCCTCAAGCTCAGTTGAACGAAGCTCGCTTCTCTGGTGATTTGAGCAAGGTAACCGGATTATGACTTCAAATTTAGGAAAAAGTCAGCTATGAAAGGAATCTCTATGAAGCTTCGAGTTCTAAAACTGTACCACCTAGAGGAAATTAGGAAATCGAGGGTGGGATTTTAGAAAGGGTCATGGATGGAGCCACACCTAAAATACTCTTTCCCACACCTGTGATATAAAGGGACGAGCAAAAAGAAGCGGGAGTACGTGAGAGGTGAAGATACTCATCGTCAAGGGTTACAACTTACAAGTACAACAAGAGATCGGGTTTCACTCCTGATAAAATAACTCAAAATTAAATTGGACAATTCTAAAAAAATATCACATTTTTAAGTTTTTGTTCCTAATTTATCGTCGTCAGATTTTATTTTACAATAATACCACAAAATCAACTTTAAAATGAGCCAAACTCTAGAAATCTAAAGTAGTAAACCCAACAAAATATTTTAACTTTCTTTGTAATCTATTTACGGTAAACATATTTTTCACAAATAATTTATGGTATTCTTGGAAAAAAAAAGTTTATAATTGTAAATTTGAAAAACAAAACTCAAAAGTGTTGTATTTTAAAGTATTATTTAGTAAGATGAGTATACCAACAAAAAAAACAAAAAATTTACTTAAAATAAACCATTATTTTTATTTTGTTCACAAAAATAATATATTAATTTGGTTGGAATTGAATACAACATAAATGCTAATCACACCTAAAACCGTAGTTTAAGGGAACTAATATACAAATGGAGGTTTTAAACAACACATAAACCCTTTTAACATGATTATTTTAGAGCCAGAACCTCAACATTTGAACAAAGTACACAACATCCTTGATGAGATGCGGTGTGACGAACCAAGTTCAATGGAGAGAACTTAATACACGTAGACGTATACACGAATACGATATTGACCGCATTAATACGATATTGACCGCATTAATGATGAAATTTCTTATGGTATCTAGATAATCTCGAAATCTCGAAACTAAAACTAGATGCTAGGATTCTTTCAACAAACAAACCGGTGAAACCGGCACTAAAGGTCAAGAAACACACCACAATCCCAAAGCTTGAAACCGGCGTAGCCAAAAGAAGCCTAAAATCTAGACATTACACAACAAACTAAACACTAATCAAATGAACCTGTGACACTAGCCTAAAATCTAAACAACTATTTTTTATTATTACATTTAATAAATCGTCAATAAAATTATTCATCCAAAGTTTTGGGAAATTGTCTAGATAGTGAGGTGATAATCTCTCAGCTCGATACTCTTGTTTCTCGTATGACAAGTAATGATCTATACCCTATGGATTGTAGTATAATAATAAATTGCATACTCAGCAATTTCTCGATTGGTCCAATCATTATTAAAATACATTGCACGTTAAATATTGAGGCGATAGTCTCTCAACGTGTCGAGTATCGGAGTTTATAAACACTTTAGTCCATGAGAGTATATTATTCTCAAACAAATAGGTTGATCTAACCCTTCATGTTTATTATATATAATTTATATGATGTTTTCAACCTCTAGTTGACTACATCTTTTCAGAAATAACCGTTGAAATCAAAGTCATCATTCTATATCTCCAGGTTACTGAATCTTTTGGACACATTCCAATTTTTAAAGGAAAGGGAGAAACCTCGACATGATGTACTCCACCAAATCTTTAGGTATTTTTAGTAAAATTTATCTACTTAATTGAGGATTATGGCATTGCCATGCTCAAGGACATAAATTCTTCACAATAAATTTTTTCAAATATTTTATTCGAAACTTTGGGTTTTGGCTAAGCTTTTTTTTTTTAACATTTCCTAGAATATTACATCATCATAATATTGATACTATCCTATTACAATGATGATCTACCTACAAGATTCTACGGACAACTCCAATATAGTGGCTCTGCCCGCAATATACTAATCCACGACGGACGGTTAGACCTGACACCATATCTTGATGGGCATCTTAACCCTTGACTCCCGAGACCGGACGGCTTTACATGTTGCGCGTTGAAGTATCCGATAAGAATTGTATCAATAATCTGCAAGAAAATGCATTCTCTAAGATTCGAACCCCAGATCTGGTGTAGAAGTTTTTAAATCCTTGACTAGTAGGCCATATATGCTTCCACTTTTATCACTGTTTTGGCTAAGCTTTATTTTTTTTTTAAAATAAACTGAGTCAATGATTTGCTTAACAAAAACATTTACTAAAATCAGTGATGACACATTAAATTAAGATTTTTATCAAATATAAACTTTTTAATTACTTTAGATCAAAAATGATATTTAGAGAAACTGTTTCCGTATTTTACATTTTCAGATAGGTCAAATGGATAATATCGTAGTTTATTAACTAGCTATTTGAAAGATTAGTTATACTGTTTTTTTTTTTCATCTTGTTTTTATAGTTGAACGTTTGAGTAACATATATGAAATTCCCTTCACAATCATATACATCATCGTCGTTGGAATCTTGAGGGTATAATATTTTTTTATTTTTGAAAAAAAATGATAGGACGTGAAAGGAGAGTTATATTCCATAAAAAAACCCATGTATAACTATAGACTTTTCGCACAAATGTAAAACTCCTCTAGTCTTTAGATTTTCGGTGATGAGAAATCTTCAATTTCTCACGGGTACCTAAACATGTATTCCGTGTTATGTATCCTCTGAACATAACTATCTAAGAACTTGCAATCTCGAGATGTAGGACATATAAGCAATGATTAGCAGTAAAAATCATAGTCACAATTTTTCACTAGATCATTAAGTTTCATAGTTTGTTACATAGAATGAAATTATATCTACCCCTATTTTTCCCAATAAGAGCAATCCCTATTCTCAGTGATAGGGGATGGCCTAGTCCAAAAAAATGGTCAACCATGTTCATTATGTTTCGTAGACACTGTTTTCCCCTCATAATCCATTTGTAACCGTTTTGGAAATTATGAATTTTTCTATTTTTTTTTCTAATGAAAATTAAAGGAAACCAAATAGATTGTTTAATAAGTTGGTGAATATTTTTAGTTTCAGCAGCACTTAATTATTAATTAATGTAAATAATTGTGATATAGAATTTATACAAAGGGAAAAATATAGAAAACCAGGGTGTGTTTATTTCTACATAATATTTCATAAAAAAAATTAAAATAATATTTTGAACCAAAATGTCATAATTCTAAAATAAATAGATAACTTTCATTGAAAATATTCTTGGAACACACCATATTGATGTTTCTCTATGTCCTATATGTTCTATTAAAATTAGGTTATTGTATGCTGACGAAAAATTCAGGAAAGAATCGGTCAAAAGAGGAAAAAGAACAAAAAAAAATCTACGTCGATCGAGCCGTGCAATGGTAGTCTGAATCCTCGCTTCCATGACCAGCAGCCAGTTTGCGATCCCCTTCTTGACCAACTTGTTTGCTCTCTCCATGAACCCATCGGACGTGCTCTGAACAAGCAATACCTGTCTAAAACAACATTACAAAATAAAGTTAACAAACCTATCCCAAAAAAATCGAAGAAAAAGGATCGAACGAAAACTTACGATGGACCTCTGGGTCGTCACGAATGATGGCACCTCGGATGTCCTCCATCGACCCCCGCTCTTCTTTAAAAAGAAATATGACTTCTCCCAACGACTGGCATGTTTGCTCCCATCCCCGGTAATCACTTTAAGCCCCTGCTGAATAGAAGCGTAAAAGGTCTTATCAATTTTGGGATTTCAGGACACACTTATCATCTCCCAGGCAAACACACGATCAATCGGAACACCAGTCTCATCGGCCACACCTATAAGCCTGACAATGTTCGAACAGCAAAAGTAGTCAGCTGAGAAGTGCCAATCTTGTGATAGCGACAGAAGTTAGAGAAAAATTTTGGGAGGGGGAACCATAAATCACCTTCAGAAAAATAAGACTCGTAGAGACAGAGGTACCCCTTTGGGGAATGCCACAGCCTCAGTTCGGGCCTCAGACTCACAAATTCCAAATCGGCAGGCCTATCACGAAGAGGGAAGAGTTCCTTGAGAGAATCCATGGTAGATTTGGTGATTTCGATGCCCTCATCGAAGTTTTGGGCTAACTCATCCTTGGAATTATCCCGGCCCTCAGGAGAAGAAATGACGGCTACTGAGGATCGAGACATCTCCTGAGGAAGAGGGGCTCGTTGATGATACCATTCGTCTTTCCGACTCGTCAATTTCAGGGAAACCCTAGGAGCGGACCAACGAATACGTGCCATGAAGAAAGCATAATCATCACCAATAGGGGCGTGCATGGAAAGACGCATCCCTCGAAATTGAGGCAACCAAGGGTGAATATGGCCTAGGCCCAATCTCCTAAAAGCCCAGTGATGGCCCAAAATGTGCCACCATACTCGGGGGGGGACAAACTGTTGGAGGTGGATTTGCACCCCCCCCCCCTTCAAAGGTCCCAGGCCAAATTCCTTGTTAGGCTCATTTCACTTAAAGGTCTAGTCCTGGTTAATCAGTTCTTAACAGTTTCAGCTCAACGCCCGAGGAAGCAACATCCTTGCGTGTTTGATTCTTAGCAAAACGTGCCATGTGGGTCTACCGTCTAGCTTGGACACATCGAAACAAAAGGGGACCTCTAGATGTTCGCCACGTCAGCCGCTGCTCAACACTCAAAATCCACCCACTTCTCCTGACATAAATAGTTTGGCTGTAGATGCAATAATGACCTACTCACTAACTAATTGACCTACCTAGTTCGGTGGACGAAGCTAGGAAATGATGATCCTCGAAACGAGTGCTCACCTTCTGCAAGTTTCTCCAAGCGATCCTCTCGTATAAATAAAGAAGGACATTCAATGAAGAAGACACACATTAAATACTTCAAAATTCCCGCCAAAGAGCTTAGAGAAATAGAATCAAAATCATATTTAATATCCTTCTCTCGTCGTCGAGTGTTAGGTTCCGATTTCAGTCTCTGTTCAACCTTATATTCCAAACTTTTTGTTTCCAAGAAATAAACAAACATTATTCACCTCAAATTTAATCTTGAACTGTAAGAATCGTCTCATCATAAGCACTCCAACTCAACCTCCGAACTAATCCGAACACTATAACTTGAAGTGAACTTCTTTGATTCAACAATGTATAGGAAACTAACTGTTAATCTTTTCTATCGTGGTTTCATATCTTATTTTTCAATTATATTTTATATTTTATGGTGATATAATTTTGTTTTCTATTTTTCTACTTTATTTTCTTCACGGTTATAATACTAAATTATTAAACCGCGCGTTAACAATAAAAAGTTAAAAACTATGAATGTTAATAAAAATATTTTTTCTTTTGTTATACGTTTGACGTGGTTTTGGCCCATTATGAGCTTAATCCTTTAGGATTTATTATACAAGGCCCAATTGAAACCCAAAACTGTAGAGACTCAAAACTGTTTCGTTCCCATTCGACTGAAAATCACAGAAGAACCGAATTTTGAAGTTCTAACATTGCTCTGAACTCAATCAAGCTTGATATTTTTGGTACTCTCTCGTCTATCGCCTTCAACAGAAGACTGTTTCTCCAGGAGACGACGTAATAATGCAGTTTTTCGGTGGATCCGAGATAAGCCCGTCGCCGCCGGTTCCGACGGCGAGTGGAAACAACGCACACATGATGTACGTTTTCAACCGTAACGGCGTATGTCTTCTGTACAAGGAATGGAATCGGCCTCTTCATACGCTCAATCCTCAGCAAGATCATAAGCTCATGTTCGGTCTTCTCTTCTCCCTCAAATCCCTCACCGCCAAAATGGATCCGGTCAAGTTAGATTTCTCCCTTTCCTTTTTCCACATCGTTTTCATCGATCCATCAATAGATTCGACATTTCAGTTTGATCGATTTCGCTAGATTTTGATCTCTGTGACTTGTTTACATCGTTTGACGATTTCAATTACTTTGTCCGATCTGAAATTGGGGTTAATTTTTCTCATTAGGAGTTCATTCCGAGTAATTCGTTTTTTATTTGTGAGCTTGAGTGATTGATTTCGTGGATTTGCTAGATCTTTAGTAATTTGTGGTGAATGTTAAATCAGTTTTTGATTTTGCAGTGCGGATAAAGGGAATCTAGGAGTTCCACAGTTGCCAGGACAAGGATGCTCTTTCCATAGTTTCCGTACCAACACTTACAAGCTAAGCTTCATGGAGACTCCTTCTGGTATTAAGGTTAAGCTTCATTGCTCTTCTAATTTTTCTTCCTTTTACATCCTATTCATAGATATCCCAAAGTTACAGTTTCAGTATGATACAAGTATAGGTAATCTTGAACCTGGCTAATCTTCTTAGAGAGTTTGAATGGATGAAAGAACTGTCTCCTGTAAAATTCAACCCCAAACTCATTATCTTATTAGCGTCTACATAAAGAATTCTAGGAGATTCTATATAGAATAATATTGGAAGTAGGGAGATGAGTATGAAGCCAGAATGAAATGAGATATTAGCTGAAATGCAGACATGAGTAAAGATTCTGCAGTCGTGTTACTGAATTTTGGCTGGGTGTCAAATTCTTAAACCACATGTTGTTTATATTATTTTGCAGATCATCTTAGTGACTCATCCAAAGACAGGAGATTTACGCGAATCCTTAAAGTACATCTACAGTTTATACGTTGAATATGTGGTTAAAAATCCTATATACACTCCAGGATCTCCAATCAAGTAAGCCTCACACAGATATTCCACTATTGAATCATGAACATCATCGATAAAACTGAATATTTTCTTCAAATTTTGAAGGTCAGAGTTGTTCAACACTGCACTTGACCAGTATGTAAGGAGCATATCATAGTGTGTGCAGATTACAGATTTGGCCATTGGAACTTTTCTGCTTCTCAAACTTTCGTCTGATTGTTCTCTCTGCAAATGTATGTTTTGTTTTCCCCTTTTAACTCATCACTGTGTTGGCTTATCAATGTTGTTTAAGGTTAACTTAATTTTTTTGAATGCGATGAGCAACAAACGGTAATTATGTAAAAACATACATCTACACTTTCGAATTAAAATACCACTCAAACACTAAACTCTATAAACTCCGGTTAATCATTGCTAACAACGTAAATTATTGAAGATTGATGATTTATTTACATAGAAACAATATTAAATATTTATAGACAATAATAATCTTTTAATTCGAGAAACAACTGCACTTGGGGCTGTGATGGGTTTGGCCGAACATAACACGTGAGATGATCTTATAACCATTAAACACTTTTTGTCTTTCTTTTGCTTCCTACCAATATGAGTTTTTTGGAGGATTGTTTCAAAATCTAATATTAGTTTTGTCATTTTTTGTAAATGTCAATTGTCTTTGTCCCCCTTTTCTCTCCTTTTTGTTTTTCTTTTTCTTTTTTCTTGTCTTGGCTCACCACTCAAAAGCAGGTATCAAGTCAATGGTGGGTGTTAGCTCTAAAATCTATAATAATCAAAAGATCCCCGAAAAAAGGGATAATTTATTCTTGTCGATCAATTACTCTTGATGAAAAACAATATACTTTTTGACTAGCCTCCGGATCAATATAATGATTCCAAGTTTTGTCATATTTTCATTTGATAGTTTTCCCGAAACTTCGTTTTCATCTCTCAAATTAAGAGAATCTAGCTCTTAAAATATTATTTATATATGTTTCACTGTGATCCAAATTTGGCCGAACAAATTATGAAAGGACAAACCTTATTTGCAAAAACTTACAAAAGGTTTTAGCTTGTAGGCGTGTTCTTAAATATCGCCAAGGTTCAATTTCTAACCCGTGACTTGCTCATAGGCACCTAAACTTTTTTCGCCAATATTCCAAAATATTGTATCAACCCAACTCTATCTATAAAAGTAAGGTTTATCACTAGGGAAGATAACTGATTCGTTGTAGCCACACATCGACTTATCTAAGTGTATATGTATATAGAGTTGATTTGTTGATTCGTTAATTTGTCTTGTAATATTTGATTTGTTGATTCGTTGTATACGAAGATAGGTTAGTATCTATGAGGCAGTAGTTGAATGCATAATTGTATAAAAGGGAGTGATTAGTCTTGAGATAGAATACAAAACAAATAGAAGTATACGTAGCTTGAGAGGTTTTGTTAAGAAAATATCTTAGAGACAAAGTGTATTACTAGAAGTAAAGATCGAACAAAGCAACGTGTGTAGACCAGTGTTAATTTAAGCGTTGTAGAGTTTTCTTCAACTGATTTTAGTAAGAGTTATAAGTTGGTGTGTATTGAAATAGTTTGAGGAAAATGTTTGTTTATTCATGTATTAGGTAAAAAGTTTTTTCCTTTTTTTTTGGTCACGATATTAAGTAAAAAGTTTATATGAAAGATACAAAGTAAGATCTACTCCTAAAAGCAATTAAATATACAGTGATTCTACATAAATTAATAAACACAACAAAAAAATAATGTTATATGGTTTTTAATGGACTAGTGTAAGATTTAATCAAATATAATAAGATAATATTTTTACAAAAAATAGAATCTCTAATAAAATGTTGTCCAAATAAAATTATAAATTAATAATTATGTATATAAGTTTTTTAACAAAAAACTTTTAGTAAAATAAAATAATACTGTTTTTTTTTTTTTTTAACTTAAATTTCATTGATGCTAATTTTTATTGCTTTAAGAATTTCTTATGTCTTTTTCTCGAATTAAATAAAAACTCTAAAAGTTTTAGATACAATAGTTCCGTTTTTACTTGTAACTACTATCAAAGGCACATTATCATTTTTAATCTCATAATTGACATAAAGTAATGTTTTTAGCCATTTGAACTCATATGTAGCAACGATCATTTAACTTTAATCAATGAGTGATAAATTGTTGCCTGCTTATTGGTATTCCAAGAGATCAGAGAATTACCAACAATATATCAATGTATTGTTGCCTGCTTATTGGTATTCCAAGGGATCAGAGAATTACCAACAATATATCAATGTACACATCAAGATCACCGCGTTAGCAAATATGCTGTCTAATTGGACTTAAAATAAGGAATGAAATCTAAATAACTATCGATACGAAGAAGGATCCCTTACATGGCTTATTATTATTAGCTGAAATCTTTACTTTAAATTAAAAATAAATCATATAATTAAATTTAATTAAAATATTAATATTAAATGGTTGAGAGACTCGTTTTGAAAAACTTACCATTATGGATGTTCTTAGATGCTTCTCGCATGAGCATGAACTATTCAATATAGCCATAACTCATAGTCAAGGCTAGTTCTTTTAATGAAGAAGAATGACCATTTATGATGCTTTTGTGTTGACAATCGTGCTCTTAATTGAGCCACCAGACAAGTACCATATACTAATTATAGATAAGTTACTAGATGAACTTTATGGTGTAAATATTTTTTCAAAACTAGATCTTTGGTTGGGGTATCATCAAATACATATAAAGGAGTCAAATATTTTGGAAAATGACATTAAAAACCCATGATGGATACTTTAAGTTTTTAGTTATGTCATTTGATCTTGCTAATATCTCTGTGAATTTCTTTGATGAATGACGTTCTTAAACCATTTTGAAGTGTTTTGTGTTGGTATTTTTAAAGACATACTCGTTTATAACACGCCATTAAAGAATCATGTGTTACACTTAATGACAATGTCATCTGCTAAATTTACGAAATGTTTATTTGGACAGCAGTAAGTTTGAGTATCTCAGTCATGTTTTATGTATTCAAAGTGTCTTAACTGAGCCTACAAACATTTAGCCTTCAAAATTAGCACGATGACCATTTATTTGCAGCAAGTGGTTTTAAACTCACCTTCACTTCTTTGCATTTCTTTTGCAAAAACTGATCACTAATCACTAACTAATTAATAATTTGTTTTTAATGTTTTAACGGCCTTTGGAGTATCTATTTTGGAAGCTCTAACTTAAGCTTTACTTTGTTTGAATCTAGGGCCACCTCTTGAACCAAGAAAAACAACCATGTCGACCTCCAAAAACTCGAATTTATTATAATCTACATTTGTAGAAAAGAAAAAAAAACATAATCGATATTGTTTTACATATTCTAGAACTCGTACCTCCTACTTGAATTTAGAAATTCATAAAACTATTGATTAATCTATACTTCAAATGATGAATTTCAACTCGCGGGAAACTTTACTACTTATCTAAACTTATTTTCTCTTTATTACAAAATAAAATATATTGTTAAGATTTAAAGATATGGATGGACATATATACAAGTCAGCAACTTTATATATATCGAAAAAATATTTCCATTGATGACTGAGAAACCAATTGCTTCATCATCATGACTTTTATAATACTTCTTTATCCTTTTTTTTTCACATTATTACACTACTTCTTTATTTAATTATGACTAGTGACTACCATTAAATTGTAACAGTATTGGTTTCATTATTTTTCATATTTATATTATATCATCACATTTCGGTTTCTTGATTCTCGTTCTAATAATTATTTTTTATATATCAAAATCAGAAAAAAGCTAACATAACAAGAAAAGCAAACAAAAAAAAAAAATAGATAATCTAATTATACGTGTTAGATTCTCCCACGCGTGGATCAGAAATCATCAAACGGATTGTTTTCAGAACATTCGTGCGGTAACGGTAACGGCGGCGTTCTCAGTTTCTCGAAATATTCTCTTATACCAAACCCACTTGCCGTTACTTTTCCCGTCGATTCTCCGTCATCTCTCAACGGAATAAACGGTGGTCGTAACACCTCTGTTAACAGGTCCCACCTCACTCCCCTGAAGAAAGCGTGCTCCTTTATTTCAGCTGCTCCACGCCGGTAACCTAACCGCCTTGTCGGATCTTTCACCAGCAATCGACGGATCAAATCGGTTAAATCAGACGGTTTTCCGGCGAGTTCGGGTTCCTTCATCAACACGTTACGGAAAGTCTCCTTTTTGCTTCTACCCTTGAACGGAGTCTCTCCGTACATCATCTCGTACGTCAAAACACCGAGAGCCCACCAATCGACGGCGAAATCGTGACCGTCGCCGTGAATTACCTCCGGGGACATGTACTCGTTGGTTCCCACAAAGGAATTCGATCGCTCGCCTCCGGAAAAACTTAGTCTCCGTCGGGTAATCGGGTTAACCCGAGCGGATTTCGCCTTCTTCTGCCTAAAAAATCTCAGACGTCTCTTGTGACTGAACTTCGATTCCGGATCCGGATCCTGTTCCGGGTCGGATAGATAAATTTCGAGCCGACTTGGCTTATTAAGGCTACAGGAGAGATCGAAATCGGTTAAAGTCACGTGACCCGATTCTTGGAGGAGAATATTCTCTGGTTTCAAGTCTCTGTAAACGATCCCCATAGAATGAAGGTGGTCAAGCGCACATACGATCTCAGCTAAATAGAATTTGATAACGGAGGAGCTGAAAACGCCGTCGTTTTGGCGGTGACGGAGGACGTTAAGATCTCCGCCGGAGCAGTAAGGTATGCCCCAAGCAAAGAATTCAGGGGATTCTAAGGAAGCTAATAGACGTGGGAGAAACGGGTTCGAGTTTGAGTCATCGGAGAGACGTCGGAGAATCTGAGTTTCCCAACGGGCACGGCGGAGAGAAGAGGCAGAGCATTTGTCAACGAGTTTCAGAGCAAATGGAGAAGAAGCAGAAGGGTCAGAAACAGAGTCATGAACGAGGAAGACGGTCCCCGTGGCTCCTTTTCCGAGGAGTTTGAGAGCTCTGATCTGTTCAAGGTTGAGATTCGTCGCCGGTGTTTCCATAGAGAGAGAGATAGAGGTAAAAGGAAGGAGACGAGTGGGTCTGAAATGTTACATTCTGTCTCCGTGTGTCCATTTATGTGTATATATAGTATTATTATACTTTCGTGTGTTTCACTTTTAAATGTTTTTTTCTTCCCGTGCAAAAAAATCTCTATTCAATAATGCAATCGGTGTTTCGTAACACACTAACTCGCCAGCAAGCGTAACCACAAAAATGACTAGAATTAACAACTTAGGGCCTCCTTTTAACTAACATCTTGAAACTTGTGTAGATGATGATGCATTTAGTCTTCTTGGACGATTATTTATTTATTATTTTCTCGAAATAAAGCATTAAATTGATGATGTTTGGGTTGGATTACAATAGTGTCTATCAAATCTAAATAGCCTAAGTTTCTAGGATCGATTACAACAACTAAGGAGTTTCGTTAAGAAGACTTGCCTGTCAAAGAAAGCAGATACAACAAACAAAAAGCGAAAGAAAAAGACAACATAAAGATGGATACAGAGTAGTTCCATCGTAAAGAGTCTCCATCAAGAATAAAGAGACTTTATAACCTTCAACCTGAAACATTTTTAGAACAAAACCGTCTTCTAATGATCTCTAAAAATATAGCAGGTGTTAGTGTGTTTGTGACGAACCATATCACACACTAGTTTTTCACTAGACCGTCGGCTACCGCATATCCATTATGAACCCAAACATACTAAGCAAAAATAATCCATCATACCAGAATAAATCTGGAAGCTATGACAGTTACTAAGGGGAGGATAATTCCAGAGCAAGCCGAGAAATCTACCGGAATCGAAGACAATTCATGAGACACGGGTATAGGGAAGTTTCCATTGTCATTTCCGCACACAAAACCCGAATCATCGGGGGAAAACCCACCTACCCGAAATTACTTAAACAAACGGATTCAAATAGAGCCCTAATCCGAAAGACCGCTCCACCCTTACCCTAGTCATTAATTACCATATAAAGCGATTTCGCAAGCCGAAAAAAGACTAAATCAGAGATTTTAGCGAAGAAAAGGCCGGTGAAATTTAACCCAACTGAATGTTAGGATATGACTAAACCGAAACCCGATCTACAAGTACACATATTTATGTGAAATTATAAGAATACAATAATAAAACATAAAAAAAAAAAAAAGTTAGCATGTACACATATTTTTTTATGTACATGTATCCATATCTTATATGGTTTGATATTTTGTGCTATTTGATATATTATAGAAATTATTATGTATGTATATATTGATATATTCATAAAATCAGAAGACAAAAATACATTGAGGGAATCTTACATTTATAATTTGGGAAAAGAAAAATAGCTTTACAATTTGAAACAAGTTGTAATAGGAGAAGAAATATCCATCCAATTAATAATAATGATAATAATTTAAAGAAACTTAATTGAGTAAGGGTGTTATTATAATTATTAATTTATAAAATTAAATGTTAAATAAAAAACTCTAATTTTAAGTCTTAACAAAATATTTTTTTTAATGTTTTAAATAAAAATAGTTAATTGGATATCATAAAACATTTAACTTTTTACGGTTATTAGTATTACAGTAGCTGATAATTGCAAAATCGTAATAGAGTATATACTAATCTTTGTCAACATATTTTAAAGATTTCAATGAATTGGAACACGTGCGGAGGTATCATAATGTAGTAGAGGGCGATATGTGGACAAGCCCAACTGGACAGTCGCAACCACCACATTTATACATGTAAAGCTGTATCCTCTGTAAATATGCAAAGTATTAATCTCTTGCAATTATTAAACAACTTTCATTATTTTTTTTGTGAATTATTTCAATGATTAATTGTTCTGTGCTATATAGTATTTACGAACATACATTTCTTACGAATGTTTATTGTTTTCTAACTCTCTTTCATGTAGTGAGTTGTTTTGTATATACATAATAACTGGTAATAGGGTGTTATGCAACTGTTCATGGATGTAATTTCTTCTTTACATGTAATTTTTCGAAAATTAGATTTTTTTTTTTTTTCATGTTTTCAGATCATTTCAAACTGCTATTATGAAAAAAAAAAATACCTTACTTCTAAAAAAATGAGAATCTGATTACAAGAAAAATTGATTACTAGTTAGATAAACCTAAATTAGTTAAGCTAACCAATAATTTTACATAATTAGAAAAGCTTTTATGATTGTAAGGTAGATCCGAGACAAGAGCTCAGATACTCTTATGGGTGAAAATATAATCTGAGATACTCCTCAATGACAAAAAGATAAAATTACCCTTAATGAAGGTTGTTTTTGGGTAGTAAGGATTTAATATAATTAAATCTGTAAGCGTTCAACGAAAAACACGGTAGCTCAGTGGTTGCGAGCTCCACACGCTTCCCTGTGTGTACGCGCGCCCAGGGTTCGAATCCCCTATGCGTGGTAATACTGGTAATACTAGAGGTAATACTTGTAATACGAGTACTAGGGTATAACTAGGGGATACTAGATAATACTTTGTGTTACTAACATCATAGCATTAAAAGGAAACTTTTATTTTGTCAACTAATAAATTCAAGTTCATATGAAAAAGTTAAACATAATATACATATTCAATGTTTTCCTTCATATAAGGCAATTCTATCTCATCGGAAAAACCTTCATGAATCATGATGCAAAAAACAAAGCGGAAGCGTTTAACCACACCGTCTTTAATGGTTGAAGCTTCTGTGGTCATAGAAGCACTTATACAGCTATAGAATTTGGCTGGCCGAACCTTTAAATCAGCTCTAATGCTTTTTCTCTAGTGATTGAGAGTAAAAGAAAATCAGAATATATTCAATAAATATATGAAGCATCTCGCTCTAGTTCACCTCTATTTATTTTATTTATATACCGAGAAACGAAAAATTTCATCACATATAGCTTAGTAAAGTCCGCTCTTTTTGCTTGTCTTTATGAGTTTGTGTCCTCTCTTGACAGTCTTCCTATTTAATGAAATTTAGTTTGCAAACCGAAAAAAGTGATTAAGTTATATAACACAAATCTCGTAAAAACAAATATGTGTCAACCTAAAATCATTGTTGAGGTGTTTTCTATGATATTCTTTGACACTAAAATCATAAAAATATACAATTAAAAGTTAGAAAGAATAAAAGTTATGTAACGGTGAGCATGAACGCATGAATGAAATGACGATATACAACGTTATGTGTCGTTTTGGTTGAAAAAGGGTGAAAATAGTGTAAAAAAGTAAAAGTGTAAAGATCTTTTGAAGAAGAGATGATGCGAAAATGGTTGAAAAAGGGTGAGAATAGGTCTCTGAGACTAGGAAAAGCTCTTACAAAGAAACTTAATTGAAGCAAAAACTAATGCTCAGAATACACGTTGTTTTCGAGAAGATAAAATTAAACGAATATTTAGGGGAAAACTAGAAAAATTTGTAGAGAAAGTGGTTTATTTTATAGAAGATATTTTCCAAGTTACTACACCTGGTTAAACGAGGATCCATCTAGTAAGGTCTCTAGAAAGCTAGCATTCAAGTGTATTTTACCTATTTTCCTTGTTTAATTTGTTACATGGTTGAAAAGTTTATCTTGAAGCATGCAAGGACATAGGTCCACTCACATATTCTATGCTGAACGCATAGTCACTATTATCTTTGTAGGCATAGTTTGTATAGTTATTTCTGTTATTTTTGTCTTCTCAAAGGTGTGAGACATATTTTTCAACCTTATCATTTCATTGCAGGTGCAAAGATAAAGAATTATTTTTAGATTTGAAGTTTGCATGTAAGTATACTGAGATATTTTATGGAGATGTAGAGTCTAGCCCTCCTAAGGATATTCCATGTTCTCTTAAGATTAGCAATACTTACCTTACATGAATCTTGACCAAAGATCGGAAATAGGCTAGAGGAATTTTAGTCATCTGAACACTCAACTTTTAGTGCCACTTAAACGAGGTAACATGGTCGTGTTACCAGCTGATAAAGGTTAAGGGTGTAAATGACCTTATCAATCAAGTTACTTAGGTAAATCTAGGATTATATCAAAATAACTCTAGATCTGCTCTATGGCACCAATCGCAGATTAAAAATGACGCAAAGAGATTTGAGCAAAATAATTACACATGGCGTTAACCGATTCGCCTAAACTGACATATGATATTTCACACAAAACGTTCTTTTCTTTTTGCACTAATTTGTGGAATAAGCTCGTGTTGTATAAAGTTTCCTTGTTTAGATTATTTTTTCATCTCATTTTAAGTTTCTATTGGAGCTTGTTCGTTGAGATTTAATATTGATTTTTGATCAACACACATGATATCCTCAAAATACTTCTCTGAAAAATGAGATTAAGTTATTTAAAATAAGACGTAATATCATAGGGTCTTAGATCCATTGGGATTAATAGTCTTAGGGTTCTTAAACCATTTAAGGAACAAGAGCATGTGCATAAGAGTTTGAGGGTGTGAGAACTCATGAAAGCATAAGGGCTTGAGCGTAAGGGGGTCGGGTATGAGAAACCATTAAGACATGTTGACGAAGGCGTGAGAGCCTAAGGGTTGAGAACCTATTAGTCATAGGGTCTTAGCGTGAAAGAAAGGATGGCATGAGGCTTACCATAAAAAAACTTTGGGTTCTACACATAATTATAATTTGTTGTAGACTTTTCTTGAGATGCCTAAGATTTATACTTTGAATTTGAGTGGTTTTGGGCACGGGCGCGTAAGCGCTAAAATAACCACCAATCATGTGGGTGAATATTGGTTTATGATTTTGGTTGTTGTTGTAGAGAGTTTTATTTGGAACGCTTCTGTTCTTTGGGATTCTTAGTCTGATTTTTGGACATTTATTTGTGGAGCTCCAGAATTTGCACCCACTAGATATTATTCCTTTTCTTATGTCAAGATCAAAGACAAGTTAAAGTTTTATCCTTATTTTTCAAGATTGAAGTTTAATTCAGAGGAGTCTGTGACCTGTTTTTTCCGTCCTCGACAAGTGTCCTCGACAAGTGTCCACAACAAAGATGTTCTGCTTTGTGATTACAGATTTTGTGTTTCGCGTCCTGATTTATCGTGAATTTTACCGGTTTTCTACCATGATACATTTTATTTTATAAAGTATTTTTAGTGTATTTTAGGTATTTATACAGGTTTTACAAGGAAAAGACATTTTCGAATAATTGAAGCTAAACTGGAGTGAATTGGAGCAAAATTTTCAAAAGGAGATGCACAGACAAGATTTGAATTCCAAAAGTTTAATGATCGTTGGACCTCATAACGGATGAAAAAGAGATGATCTACATACCAAAATGAAGATATGAAAGTTAGTTTTCATTTCCAATTTGAATCTATCCCATTGAATCTATGGAATTCAAGAAATAGCCGTTTTTTGTTCAACATAAGCCTGACTTAAGGTTAAAGGTGATTTAACCCTACACACGACCTTTACACATATGAAAAGAGCTTTTATTAGCAAAGGCAGAGCAACCATAATCTCATAATTAAGTCGTTCGTCCACATCTATGAACGATTGTTGCTTTTTAGTTTCTTAGCGGTTACTTCTTGTGCTTTGTTCTTTTAGATTCTGAAGAGGAAGATTTTGTTCTATTTTACATGAAGAGAATTGGACCTTTTAACATCTATTGTCTATTTCATTTTTTATGTAATTCATTAATCTAATAATAATTTGTATTATCGTTTCCATGTCTAAGTAGTCTACCTATTAGATCTAGGATTTTCTAGGGTTTTCAATGCATCAATAAGATATTTTTCTTAAGTAAGATTTTATCACATAGTTCTTTCCTAAAAAGGGTTTTAATACTTAGATTAGGAAGTTTCTAGCCAAATCTAAGCTCATAGGTCGTGTTAATTGAACTACACCATTGATTGACACGCCATAATTCTCTGTAGTGAGCAAGCTGCTTCTCATGTCATAAGATGTTTGTATGAGATACCCTATGAACAGATCTAACTTGAATGTTTTAATACTTGTTTATATTCAATGCTAATTAAAAGGAGTTTGGGATTGAAGTATATAAACGATGTCAGTGTCTTAATACACCATTAGGACACATAAAAATGTCTAGAATATATACGTGTTTAGAGTTTGACAATCTGTGTTGATTTAATCTTATGAATGCATTGTTACCTGATAAATTTCCTCCTAGATCTAATATCCTTAATATTGCATACACCCCATGCATTTTACTGGCTTGGTTATTTTTACTAGTTTATTTACTTACGTTTGATTTGCTTGAACACTCCTTAAATACAATAATTCAAACATGTCTTAGTTCTATGTGGAATCGATAATCTTTCATATTATAATTGTACATTATGTACTTGTAGTTTGAGTTAGGTGAATTACTTCACGCATATTCATGTCCCACATTTTTTGTAAGAGTATTAGAGATATATTAGGGAGATGTGTATCTTGCATACCAAGTAATATGGATCATAAGAGCTTGGTTATGAAGTGAGGCCCATGAATCCTGTGAACTCAACCGAAGAATATTCTAATAGATATCTTATGTGATAAGGATTAGGAAGATTTACATTGTTTGATGATATAAATATGTCAATAATAAATAGCAGCGGCTAGCACGATATGAGTCTTATGTTTTTCTATCATCAACACAATTCAATAATATATTTTATTCTATAATATTTATCGTCGTATCAGAGCTTTGTTTGTTGACCCAAATATGGTGGTTAAGAACGGTTTATTATCGATGTTAGAGTGAGATTCGGTTCGAGATGGGACGTAAGAGTCATAATCTAGAGAGGGCATGTTAGGAAACCATATCGAAAATTAAGGTGAAACCTAAGTAAAATATAATGGAGTTTAGAGCCAATCCAATTTGAGTCAAACTGATTTTAAGTTGAAAATCCAGTTGGAATTTATCAATTTTGAAAAATTACGATGAGACCATTAGGAGTGAGGTTTAAGTGTTGAAGTAGTTAAATGACCTTATTTTCCTTGTCTTTGAGTGCATACATAACATATATGTTTATCCAACCACCTTTTATCAAGTTTAAAACTTCAAATCACTATTTGGTTTCTGCCGGAATGTTAATTACCATGGGATGGTGGCTTCAACTCCACAACCTTAAATACTCTACTTCGATAGGGAAAAAAAAGCCAATCATCATTTCTCATTACCTTGACAAATCTACATCTTATTTCCTTCTTCTACACCCAACCCAGGAAAAGAATAAGGTTGCCTTGTCGTTTGATACATTTTGATTCATATACGTATATATAAAGAGGCTCTAGCTTAGTTGGTCTATCTTGTATCCAACATATAACTAATTGGAGATCTGAAAATCTAGAAAATTAAAATAGCTATAAGATTGAGAGAGATCTAAAGAAGATCGAGAAATAGATGATGAAACTTCCTTAGTATGCAAGATTGCCTCCTTTCGTACCTAAGATTAATCGACCAGTTAAGTCCACTAGACACGCAAAATTCTAATTAATATCACTTCTTTTTTGACACATTAGCATTACTTCTTTATGATTTTTCTATCTAAACTTATTTTCTCAAGTTGATCTTTTCTCTCTATTATATGGTTTAGTCATTGCTTTCGTTTTATTATATATAAGAAGATGTTAAAGGAAGGGAGCGTAGGGGCACGTGGGATGTCACCGTACGTACCATACATACTAATGATGTGCTTTCCGAATAATTGAGAGAGGTTACTAATATAAATTGTAAAAGAGTTATAACTTTGGGGTACATTCTTATGCAATCGCCACTACTATTCTCATACTTTTATTTTTCCGCCTCATATCAATTATGAAACATTATTACCCCCACACACCAAAGTTTTTTCTTGTAGATAGAGATATGTTGTGTCAAAATCATATATACTTCTTTTTTTTAATAACATGATAATCCGCACCTTGTGTGGATATAATATTTTATTTACACAATTTATTTAGTTTTTTAATAATATATATATATATATTATATATCATATTTAAATAATATTTAAAAATTATATATTACATCTCACAATATAAAAATTGGATATATATAAATTAGAAATTAATTTTAGATAATATAAATCATATTATGGTGTGTTATTATAAATAAACATCAAATTCATATAAAAAAAGCTATTAAAAAAATATCAAATACTTAGTAATAAACATATATATATATATATATATATAATGCTAAATTAATGAGTTGGACTGTGAATGATTGAATGGACCGGATATTTTGAGTGTTAAGGTTAGTTTTTAATGACATGTCTTAAAGAAATAATCTCATTGGTTGTTACTCCTCAAATTGATTTTTCTTGAGACATGTGGCAAAAAATGCTCAGAGTGTCTTCTCAATTAATATATAGGGAAAATCATATATAACTTCTTAGTTATGTGAATTATGAAATAATAGATAAGTGAATTGCTGAAATTGATTGACAGTCTCATACTTTTATATGTTTAGAGATATCATTGACAGTCTCATACTTTTCTATGTTTAGAGATATCACTAAGATGAGATCTCATATAATTTATACATGATAATAGATAGTAAAACCACATAGAAAAATGTTGTTTATATTGATTAACAAATAGAAATAATCATAGAAAGAATATACGTACCTAAAAACTAAACCTAAATGAAAAGATCTAGAATATATTACAACATTTATATTATATTTCCTATTTAAATAATCTATTCTTCAGGTAGTTGTGAAATATCTTGAATCTCTAACTAAAAAAAGATAATTTAAGATAGACGAAGATAAGGCTTTGCTAAGAAAGTCAGTTGGATGTTCCATAGTAGAGATATGTTTGGTTGTTCTTAAGTTGCGTTAGAAACTATATTACAATTGGTTTCAATATGTTTAGTATGTTCATTGAAAATATGATTTCCAGCATGTGAATGGCAGACTTAATATCATAAAATAACATCATTGGGGTGTCAAGTATAACATCAAATAAAAACAAAAGTTCTTTAATCCACTAAATTTCACGCAACGCGAACGCCATTAAACAATACTCGGTTTCAGTAGAGGACATGGAAACGATAGGTTATGCTTCTTGTTTTTCCAGGATATGGATGCAAACCAAGAAAAACAATATACACAGAGGATATGCAATTTAGTCAAAAACAAAGTTGCATGTAAGTTCAAAAGAAAAGTTAGCAAGAAGTGAAATTCCTTAGCGAGGAAACCCTTAAGATACCGAACAACATAAAAAACTACATTCCAATGATTTTGAAACAAAGACTACATGAATTGAGA
Source organism: Euclidium syriacum (assembly GCA_900116095.1). Lineage (NCBI taxonomy): Eukaryota > Viridiplantae > Streptophyta > Magnoliopsida > Brassicales > Brassicaceae > Euclidium > Euclidium syriacum. The sequence goes on along the minus strand of FPAK01000002.1, from coordinate 16,492,563 downwards.
AAAAACATAAGAGATGCAACGTAGCTCCAAGCGAGTAACTGTAAGGTATATGAGGCATCTAATGAGGTTGCAATAAGAGTCGAGATTATCGATAGGAGAACCTGAAGCATGAGAAAGCGTATGGTTGGGATTAGTAAGAATGGGTGATGGCTTCCGACTAAGAAGCTCATTTCATAAGTGATGTTAAGATCCTATTTTCCTTGAGACACATTGATACCATTATGACTCCGAGATTACAAGAAAAATCAAATGGAGTTGAAGATATTGATAGCGAAATCAACAAAAGGCAGTGGTCGACGGTTTTTGGTTTTTGGTTTTAGAAATTTAGGTAAAAATATCTTATCCTATGGTACCATGAAATGATATGGGAAAAGATATCCACAAAGAGAATATTTAAAATAGAGTATGGAGACGTAAACCTAATAGGAAAAAACGAGATTATATTAAAAAAATTTATTCTAATAGAAAATGTAATTATTCTTTAATGGTTTAATATTTGAAAGCTATAAGAAGTAACATTCTATCTAATCCGAATACATGTGATTCCAATTCGTATCGAACTAGATTCAATCCAAAATTAGTATAATCAATTCGACTCGATCCAAAATTAATTATATAAATAAGATCCATGTGAAATAAATGCTAAAAAAGGAATCATACTAAAATAGAATATTATATATTTTACATAAAAAAAAAAGACTCTAGAGACATACAACATGAGTCAACCCATTTGAGTTGAAAATGTTGAAATTTTAGATTCTTGAAAACCTAATAAGACTGTTGTAAGATCTTCTATGGGTAAATGGATCTCACGGTGGTGATGGGTTCAAGTAGTTGGCCGGAGAGGCACTCTCTACAAGAACAGTGGATGAGCGAATGTTGCGGAAGTGATGGAACTAAATCAGCTGGCCGGAGGGGCATTTTCTAATTCAGTCAAGAGATGGAAATGGAGTGAAGGTCGCCACACAAGAGATGGATGATCTTGTGATAAGACAAAGCTCTAAAAGTCGCCTTGGAATCTCTCCAAAGAAAGCTTAGAACAAGGGTTTTTCTTCCTAGAAGAACTGCGTTATTTTATTTCATCAAAAGTTGTTCTGTTACAAGGCTGCTAAAGGAACCTTATATAATGGTTCATGCAGCTATAGGAACCCTAATACACTTGATTCTAAACGAAATAAACTAAGGAAACAAAATCAAATCAAAACAGCTACAAAATAAAGCATAAAAGGAAATTTCCTATTCTAATTGATCCTGCAAAACGAACACACGCATATATCAAATTGAAATACTTACCTTGTTCGTTTTTGGTGCATCTTAGACGTCCTAAGTTGGGCCAGACTTTGGCTGGATCGAAAACAACATGAACATGATTTGGTATTCGTGTGCCTTCTCCTGAGCTAGTCCAGCGTGTGGTACGGCGTGTGTCTTCTCCTGAGCTAGTCCAGCGTGTGGCACGGCGTCCTTGCCTTCCATGTCTTCTTGATCCAATAAGCTTTGAACTGATCCAATGAACCTCTCTCTAAGATTCCTAGCTCCTGACCTTGTCTTTGGAAGGTGGTTCATGTTGGTGATGCCTTACTCTTGATCTTCCGGCGAATCTTCCGAGGAATTGTTTGGATCGCTGATGTCCTCATCAAAGACAGATATTACTCTTGCATTTTTTTTTGAGAGATCCTGTGTCCGAGTTGCTTGGAAGGAAAAATATTTGAAAAGACTTCTAGAAGAGGTGGTCGAAAGGAGAGGATGAAATCAATCATATTCAATTCTCCATTCAAAAATTGAAGTTTTTTTTTTTGTTGGATTACTGCACTTTGAATTTTTTTGGATGATGCATGATTTCCACTAATATAGTGTCAGAGATCTCATTTCCTTCAAACCTGGATAGTTAACATGGTAGGCATACACCCTACTAGTTTACATCTCCGTATATTAGTCGGGTTCACTTAAATTGTAACAAAAAAGAATTGGTTAGTGACAAGACTAATGTATTCGAGAATATTATTTTAAATTCAGTAGTGTTTTCAAAGTTCCAAAAGGACAGTTTAACGTTGAGTTTCCACCTAATTAAGCTACCAAAAGTAATAAGAAAAATTATACGACAAGAAATGTTGGCACAAAATGAAAGTTAAAATCTGAAAAATTAAAGATGGATAGAAAAGAGATAATGGCATTATATGAATCACATTCCTCTACTGCTTCCACCCACATTATCAAAGTAAGAAAAGAATATACTTTTATAAATTTTATTGGCAAAGAAAAAAAAAAAGAGAATTCGATACCATGATGACGCTTGTCGGCCATGATTTTTTCTACAAATACTGACCAAAGAGGATATGAAAAAAATTGAAGGATAGCTTAAAACTTTATTGCTAAGATTAAATATTTATATGTTAATGGCACAATTTAAGGGAGACAACAAAATGAAGAAACACTAAGGTTGTAATGGGAAAGTATGCATAATCAACCCCACATAGAGTGTGCAATACTGCTATGTTTTAGTGTGTCTGATTAGTCACTGGTAAACAAATTAATACTAGTGGATAAATATTTCAACCAATCGTATATTAATCAACAATATTATTTTCTTTGTTAGCTGTATATTTTCCATTTCAGATACGCCAGAGTGAGAAACATGTTAAAAAAAAAACATTTTATTCTAAATGGGCATCCTAGCTACGGTTGAATATCTTTTTCTTTCAGAGGGTGTATTAAATTATAGATTTTAAAAGATTTTGGGGTTTTCTTAAAATCTTATGTTATTCAACTAAATATTATCTTCTCAAATCCAGTGTTATTGAAAATGAGATTTATGTAAAGTTATTTAAAATCATTTATAATCCCCTGTTATTCAAACAAGAGTTTTTAAAAATCATATCAAATCCACTGTTATTGAAAATGTTTTTAGTATTGAGATTTTAATGACTACAGGAGATTTTAGAGGATGTTAGGAGACTTTCTTAGTTAAAAATATAAAGATCTAAATCTCATGGTTTTAGGTGGAATTGTAGAGGATTTTAATACCAAATCATAACAACTTCTTTAAAATCACCCAAAACCATCAAAATCATCTAAAATCTTATTAAAACTCAAATCACTCTAAATGCCAAGTTCGATACACCCTCCTCAGTTTTACGTTTATCGGTGATATAGAAACTTAAACCATATAAAACCGTTTGTAATTCGGTTTGGTGTGATTTGATTTTTTTGGCATAAATTTATCGGTTTAATCAAAACTAAAACTAAGGGTAGATACCCATAGATTGATCTAACCCATGCATGTTTTTCACATGTTTGAATTGAATTTTTTAACCCAAATAAATAAATGGATTTGATGGGTTATCCCATATGGATTTACGGATCTAATGGGTTAACCCATTAAGGTTATGGATAACCCATGTGTTCACGATTAAAAAACTAATATATATTAGATATCTAAAAGATCTTGGTTATTTGGTTTCGTAGAAGATGGAAAATCATCTTTTTATTCAATATTTTGTTACCTTCAAATTGTAAACTTTGAAAAAAATAAAGTATAGACAATGAAGCAGAATATGAAATCAAAGACCCGAAATCGGATGCATATTTTTTTAGGATTTTTAAAGATTTAATTTAAAAAAAAAATTAAGAATGGTTTTTTGTTTTATTTTTATGGTTTTTTGTTCTATGGTTTTATGATCCTTTTTATTTTGGGGGGGGGGGGGTGTATTGAACTTGACATTTAGAGTGATTTGAATTTTAATAAGATTTTAGATGATTTTGATGGTTTTGGGTGATTTTAAAGAAGTTGTTATGATTTGGTATTAAAATCTCCCACAATTCCACCTAAAACCATGAGATTTGGATCTTTATATTTTTAACTAAGAAAGTCTCCCTAAAATCCTCTAAAATCTACTCAAGTCATTAAAATCTCAATACTTAAAACATTTTCAATAACAGTGGATTTGATATGATTTTTAAAAACTCTTGTTTGAATAACAGGGGGTTGTAAATGATTTTAAATGACTTTACATAAATCTCATTTTCAATAACACCGGATTTGGGAAGATATTTTAAAATCTTTAGTTGAATAACAGAAGATTTTAAGAAAACCCCAAAACCTTAATTTAATTTGTTGTGTAAGAACTCTTATTAATTTAGTTATGAAATTTATGGATTTTTAATTATATGGGTAACTCAGATAACCCATTTAGTCAATGGGTTTAACATATTTGGGTTTGGGTATTAAATTTTTTACCCATGAAATAAATGGGCGGGCTTGGGTTGCTCATTTCTATCTGTACCCATGTGGGTTTGGGTCGGGTCGGGTCAGATTACCCCTTTTGAGTTTTGTAATTCCAAAAATATCATTAATGAAACTTTTTTTGATGGTATTTTTGGAAGTCATGAGACCCTTCCCGAATATGTGTTTTTTCTTCCCGAATATGTGTTTTTTCTTCTCGAATAGTGTTTTTCTTTCTCGGATATGTGTTTTTCCTTCTCGATTACGTGTTTATCCTTCTCGAATAGTATTTTTCCTTCCCGAGTAGTGTGTTTTTTTCCCAAATATGTGCTTATCCTTCCAGAATAGTGTTTTCTTCAAGAAAGCTTCGACCATCTGTTTAAGAAAAATTTCAGTCGTAAAAAGAAGCTTGCACCATCTAGTCAAGTAAGAATAACTTTGGAAGTGCATGAGAAAGAGCATGAGAATGTGCATGACGAAGAGCCTGAAGATGTGCATGATGAAGAGTCTTATGATGTGCATGAGAAAGAACATGATGAAAGTGAAGAATTATATAATGAAAAAGAAAAAATTTATGAAAAACAACCATAAGCTGAAAATAAAGGAGAAGAGAAAGATGCTGAACAAGATGAAACGTGCATAATTCAGCTGAAGAATGTTTAACAGAACATACAAAGACCAAGAAAAGGAAAACTAGTGGACATGCCAGGATGAATAAAGTGGCTAAAAGCCTTGAGAACAAAGTGGAAGTTGAATTTTACAGCTTAGGTGAACCTGTGGAAAAAGGATCAGTTACACTTTTTCTTTCTTTGGACCTCTTGTGAAAGAGTATGTACCAGTAATTCTAGACGATTGTAGGCACGTAGATGAGTGATGTGTAAAGTTATTCACCTAAAAGTAACTACAAGTGCACGGTGTACAAATGTAGTATTTAGGTTATTGATCCTACATAAATTAAGTCGAGTTTCAATTTTTAACTGTAAAGCTTAAAGTAATCTAGGTAACTAACTAGTATCTTGTCTTGGTAACTCATGGATTCAAGGTGTTGAACCAAATTCGCAGGAATTATAGATCAACACATAATCAACAATCATTAGACTCTTCAACACAGAAGACACAAGTATGTAATTACCGATCTCTCGCGAAACTACACCTATGAGTTAACCACTAGACCAAAAAATTTTGTTTTCAATCTAAGGTGACTAACACATGCAATAAGTATTGATCTGCTTTTTCATGACATTCCAAGCCAAACATTAGTTTTTACAAGGGCGAGATCACCTACTAAAAACCATGTTATGATCTCACTACAAAATGGTGTATAGAGTAGCAAAACCTAAAGATCAATATCCTAAATGATCAAGTCAGAATATTGTAAGAAATACCATTAAAGTAGAGAGTCAATAATGATCATATCATATTAAATGCTGTAAAGATCTATAAATCCACTGAAAACCCTAAATCCAACAAGGAAACTACTCACACATATATAGCAAGCAAAACCATAATCAATGTAAATATCAATAACTTGCATAAAAGTATAGAGTAGAGTTTTAGAAATAGAACAAGTTGTGCCTCTCTCTCTGTAAAATCCTCAATGGGTAGAACTTCAAAGGACCTTAGGAATAAAGCAACTTCTTGAGGTAAGGAGGAGAGTTGTGGGTGACTTTTTGCTTTTAGATCTTCAAAGGGTGATTACTTTTTGAAGGCTTGACCTAATCTCTGAGTTGAGGAGGGTATTTATAGCTCAGTTATCGTGCATGGGATCAACAATGAATCCTTGAACCATTAGGGTTTGGAGAAAAGCTCATAAAACAATTTCCTTTCATCTGGCCGACCTTTACGAGTCGGTCGACTTCAGTCATTCTCGATAATTTTTTCATTTTTTGCTCCAAATCATTTAAGTCTTCCCAAAATGCTTCATCTCGTGAATTTTTCTGTTTACCCTAGTTAAAACACAGAAAAAGCTCCAAAACCGTATAAAATATGCATATGAAAACCGGTAAAAATATTGATATATCAATGAGCAGACAAACGAGAAAATCTAGGAGGAGGTTCAGGTACAAGTTTTGTTACTTTGTACTTTACTTAATTTTTTTCTTCTAGTTTTTATCATAACAGGGAAAATTATTGTAGGCGAGGTTCAATTTGATATAAGATTGGTCAAAGATGTGTTTCTTCCAGCATATGGGTTGCGTTTTTAGAGCTTCTAAGTCTAGGTTAGTTAAGAAACTGCGTTCTACAAGGAATAAGGAAAAGCTACGAAGCTTAAAACCAAGCAACATTCACAATGCCTCAGCTTGGATAAAGTGGATAAAGAGTAGGACTGGTCAATCTTTCAAGGTGGTTTATGATTCAATCTTCCCATTAAAATACATGTTTGTTTTATGGAATTTTGTTATATTAATTATTGGAATGTGATTGTAGGAACGAAGTGACCAGTCCAGAGCTTTGAGGAAGAGTCAAAATTCACACACCACCAGTCGCAAATAAATGGTTCGCCTTGGTGATGAAATAGTATCTCTTTGTGATGTAGTTTCACCAGTGAGTTCTATACTTAAACATAGAAACCGTGATTAATCGTTATAACTTAATTTATTTGCTATTTGTAGAAGAAAGAGGCATTTGACCCGAGTAAAATTACTAGAAACAAAATCTGGATAGCTGGACATACCCATGTAGATGGAAGACACGTGAAACCAGAGTTTGAATAAACAATTGTAAGAAGTTATCAAACTTTTATTTTGATTATAATTGGTAATCTATATTGATACACATACAAAATTTGATATCACAAACAAATTAAATTACATGATAGTGAGATGAGCTCAAACTATAATATTAGTGTTAAAGAAGATCTTGTGAGTAAAATTCTAGGTAAATGTAAGAATAAAAGATTCATAAGAATAGGGATTACTGCTACCAAGCTAGCTTTCTTACATGCTAGAGATGCAAATGTGCAGAAGCTTGAAGCTAAGCAAGCACAATTGGTGAACGAGATTGAAGATTTGAAACACTTGGTTCGTGATTTATCTGAAGGGAAAATGGTAAGTTGATATTCTAATGTCTTCGTAATTTCCTCACTCAGCCAAATATATATTGTTTGTTTCATCTCATAAACATCTGGATGTTCGTTCACCATCTGACGAAATTGGTACAAGCAAATGAGGACCTAGGTGTCAGCTACTTGATTGGTATTCTGAAGATGATGTTGTTGACGGTGAAAGAGAACTATGCTTTGTTAAACCAACTTACAAGATTGGCCGGATTCCACTTGGACCTAACGCAGTAGCAGTAGTTGTGAACTTCACAACAGATAAAGAAGCATATGTATGGAGGCCTAAAAAAGCTATCATCTCACTTGGCGAAGCTGTGGGAGCAAAAGTTGCATGGCCATTCGATAAGCTCATTTTGGACAGTATGGACTCCCCAACTGTGAACAAGACTGTGAAGGAATTTGGCGTAGTGTTTTAAAAACTTTTGTAAAACTCTAAACACAAATCCTATAGCCCGGATCTATGTCCATTGAATCTATTGTTAGGATCTCGATCATACATAGAGTTTATGAGCAGCGGAAATAATCAGGATGTCGAGATCAGGAGCGCCTCAGATGCTGCGCCTCTACAGAAAGTTCATACGCACACAAACTGGAATCGGAATGCTAGTGCCTTTGAGAACAATTCTCTTGGGATTCAGAAGTCTCTGGTGGCTGTAAAACTAGGTTAGAAACTCTCTAGGTCGTGCCTCTATCTTATATATGGCGACCTAAAAGAATCCCTAGTTAACCGATAGATTAACCGGCTTAAATTAAGTCATTAACTAAAACTCAGTATTTTTAATCCTGAGCTGTCTCGATCGACACACTCATAAAAACTCGATATCAATATGTAACAATTACACATTGATGAGATCATTACTCTAATGATCATTCCCAGTACTTGTTATCCAGTTTGCTTAGGTATATTTTAAAAATACTAAAAGTAAAAAGGGTTGTTTCACCTTTAATTTAAATCTTCAATGCTAAAATTGTATCTTAAGAAAATAAAAAAAAATAAAAACTGTTAAATAGTAACTATGGGTTGTTCTCTAATTTGGGCTCGGGAGTGAACTATTAGGTTCAGTTAAACAACTAGGTCTGCCTTATAAACTATATAAATGCTTGTAAACATTTTTATCTTCCTTCTTTAAGTTTATTTGAAAGCCTTCGAAAAAGAAAACCTGAAAACAGACTCAAACGCCAACTTAGCAACATAGTTCATTTTTTTTGGGATCAATCAATTATAGTCAACGCAAAATAGAAAGTAAATATCTAAGAGTCTATGACAACTATGATGCGACATCATGTTCATACAAAGACAAACCCTATACTATTAGCTCTATTGTTTCCATTATTATTTTTTGTTAAAGGTTTTGCTATGCATTTAAATGAAAACCCGAGGTTACAGTTGTTTAGAGCAATTGTTTTGGCAAATGCCATTAACTGTAGCACTTAATAAAAGCCCATACATACTAAGAGATATTGGAGAAGGCCCAGCAGCCCAAGTCTTGTTGTGCGAAGAAATTATCTTGAACCAGAGATTGAGAGATGTGAGACAGTGGTGATGCCGATGGATGAAATAATCGCAGCAGTATTGGTGGAAGTTGAGAGATTGATTGCAGAATTAATATCTTCTATCTTCTAAATCTGAAACATAGAAGATATTAGATTTGGAGGCTAGAGAGTCGATTTCTGATTGTTGAGTCTAGGGTAGAGAGGATGGAATCTGCAGATCGGAACGTGTTGGTGTGGAGTCTTGAATTGTTTCCAATATTCAAAGTTCAAAACCATTGCAAGAAGAAAAACAAAAATAAATAAAACAAAGTTGAGACTTGGTTCTTATTAATCGTAAAAGATTAAGAAAGAAAAAAAAAAGGTCATCTCGAGGCGACACGAGCACTTTTCCGGCGATTCCTCCCACCATACACTACACACCATTGAAACTCTCTACAAAGCTTTTCTTTGGATTCCCGTGAACCTCTCTCTTTTTTCGCCCAGCCCAAGAAATTTCCACCGGTTTGCGTGTTACTCACTTCTATATATATATATATATATGTATTTCCATGGCTCCTTTTCTTTTCAAAGAAATTCATACATTTTATTAACTGATAAAAAGAAAAGTAACAACTAAAAAGCAAAGAATAATAACATATATAAGAAAAAGTAGATAATAATAATGCCAGTGATGAAATTGTCTAATTATGATGTAGCTTTCATGACATCTCACTCTTTTTTTTATCACCATTAATTAAATTAAATAGTTATTTATTTAGAACTAAATCCTATTAATTTAAAATATATAAAAATGAACAATGATTGTAAACAACAGTTTTGTTTGAGGAAAAAATATTTATGTTAGATATCATAAAAGTATGGCCTAATCGTGAAAAAAACGAAGAAACACATCTATTTTCATTAACAAAAAAATTCTTAATCACGAAACAATATAGCAGAATAACTAATTTGGTTTAACAGAAAAAAAAAAAAAAGAAAAAAAAAGTTAATTTGGTTGCATTGCATGCCACCGATGTCGTCTTTTTGCCCGAGTCTTATTTTCCAACACCCTTTTTTTAATACAGTCCAAATCTAGAAGTCCAACGAAAAGACCCTTATGTGTATACATTTAAAATTTTTTTGGGTGATTCGTGTATCCGACTAATCCCACAAGGTATCTACAAAAAAACTTTATGTGTACATTGTTATGTTTATAAACAAACATGCATGTTTGATCTCATTTCGTATTTGTGTAATATTTCTAGCATTTTTATATATCAATTGTTGTTATCTTTATATAGAAATCTGCTGAGTTAAGTTTCTGTATGGACTACAGCGCATATTGAGAAAGGTAATATAGTACTGGTATAGTGTTGAAAGTTAAACTAAATGTACCGCACTTAATAAAACGATTTAAGCAAGTAAAGCGACATTTCCAATAAGTGGCATTCTGATACCTAAACTTACTAATCTGCATAGCAACATTTTTGTTTAGGGTTCGTTTACATCGTCCTTGTAAAAGTGGCTAAAATTAAGTGGTTTTGTTATGTTTATGCCATACTATGTAATATCCAGATTCAAACCTGCCATATTATATGTTGCATATTATTGACAAAAAAATAGTTTAAAGATTTTATGTGTAACTTGTTTTGGTATGGTTTCAAAATTATGATTATTTTGTCCAAATTAGTGTTTTATGTGTGGTTGACGAAAAAAATATATTGTTATATATTTGATGGAATTACTATATATAAACTGTAGTGCAAAGAGAAATGCTTTCTTTTCTTCTTTTTTTGAACATCAAAGAGAAATGCTTTCATTGACATTATTTATTATTGCTATGCATGTGCTTTAATTTATGTCGAACTATATGGTTTCAGAAGGAATATTTCACTATATATACCATCAACACTGGTAATGAATTGGGCCATCTTTGTTTTGCCAACGATATTTTGGTCTTAATTAATGGATTTTTCTTCTCTCTTCAAGTTGTTTTACTTATTCTCAAAGATTTTAAAGAGATTATATGATCTCCATTACCATGTAAACACACTTTTTTTACATATAGCCTCTTCATTGCTGAACTGTTTGATATCTCCTCTAGGCTCGGTCTATAGCCTTCTTCTCTACTGGTAAAATATCTTAGATTTTCCCTTTTTGCAAGAAATTATCCAAAGAAGACTGTGATCCTCTCCTCACGTGTACCCCTTAATTCAAATCTTAGACTATATGATCTGCATTATAAACGACATTACTAATGCATTTTTCTGATACGATACTACAGAGAGGTCAAAAAACATTCAAATATTTTGGATTTCTCTCTTAACACCAATGGAAGAAGGAATAATTGGCTTCTAAAATGATAACATCATACCACTTTTAGTCCTTATTTTTAGTCTGGTTCTGAGTATTTTTTAGCATTAAGATATCAATTTGGTTTCTATTTTACTTTGAGTCTTTCACAAGGTAAGAACGTAACGGGATCATTTGGAGCAAATATAAAGGCTTTTATGGTATATTAGAAGATACATTGATCTTTTAACATTTGAAGTGCTAATCTGGTCTTGAAGATTAATCTACAGTTGTAATTAATACACTCCATTTGTGAGGCAAAATTGAAGGTAAGAAATTTGGCATTCAGTGGAGACCTTACTCGTGGATGTAGAAGATGATATTAGTACCAAAAGCTAGATAAATGAGTTAAATTTCATTTTCAACTAGAATCAAACCATTCAATATCGTAGAACTCGAGATATATTCAAGATTATGTAAAAAGTGTTAAAGCTTTTCAGGGAAGAACATGTTTGGTCGAACCAATTATTGGTCGGTGGGACATTTATTGCCTAAAATAGTTCATTGAAAGTAGTTCGACTCACCCTTCATGTGGTTTGATCAAACTACCCAAGTTGGACATCAAGAAGATGCTTGGTTCGCTCGAACCATTCCTTGACAACCACATACAAAAATTTTAGGTTTTTTTTTCTCAATTTATCTAACTTCCTATCAACCATATATATCATTTCATAGCCTTAGGAATATTATCCCTGACTTTGATCTCCCCAAAAAAATTCATTTACAATTTGCTCTTTAGTTTTAGTTTTTTTTTTTAGTTTTTTAGTTTTTTTTTTACTTTTTAGTTCTTAGTTCTTATTCTTCAAAAGGGAGAAGAAACTTCAAAGCCCTGTTAACTCGAAGAAATTTTCTTTAATCTCTTTGCTTTTAGTTACTGTCATTTCTTATTGTTAACTTGTTCTCTTCTACTACAATTATCTCAACTTTTACTTCGATCATGTTAGAGTAGTTAAATAATTGGAAATTAGAATTCTAAGAGACCTCATGTTGAATTAGGGTTATATTAGTTGACCTAAGGGGGATGCACTCATAGATCTTCATTTACGAGTTCCCAATGCTTAGACCGGACTGGTCAAATTATCTATGACTCTAGAGATCTCTATGAAACTGGGAGGGTATTAGAAATCTTTCAATCAAACCGTAGATGGATCATGTATCAACAAGGAAATTCCTCTTGACGCAATGGGGAACTTCACAATCTTTTTAATAATAGCTAATTAAATTGTTCTTAGGAAGAGGATATGGCTAAGGATTCGTTAGTTTAGATATGAGAGAAGCTCGATCTACCACAGTGATTCTTATTCGAGATTTAATTATCCCTTACCTACCGTGTATACCTGATTTTTCATGAACCCTTATGAATTCCTATGATCCAATGTTTCTTTAAATTTATTTCTAATAGCTTTAATCGAGTGTCATTTTTAGTTTACTTGTTGTCACCTAAGTTCCCAGTGATCCTTTTTTGCATTAGTTCTAGACTTGAATCGCATAGAAACATTATTGATCAATATCAGATCGAGGTAATCTAACCAAGGACAAAATCCACCTTAATGGAAATTTACCAGATGGCAACAGAGTTGAAACTTGTTTCCATGTACTGTATTTGTTAAGAAATATGCAAGATTATCAATATTGTGTATTTTACGCAACAACACTTTAACATTGGTAACAAAGTCCTTGATAAAATAAAATATTGTGTTGATTAGTTTAGTTTTCTTATGCTTATTCCAGTGCACTTTGAGAGTCCCACAAAATTGAAACCTTAAAATGTATGAAGCCTTACTCCACAATAATCATGCTGATGGTGGGATTAGCACCCAATATCAACAACTCGGCGATAATTGAGATTTGACCCTTGCCGAACTCATTTTTATCCGAACTCAGATTATAAACCCGAACAAAGGGGTGTTGATTGTGTTACCATACTCGACTACCGAGCATGTCAGGATAAGATCAAATATCTTCCCAATTTCTTGAATCTCGAGGAATAAGAAAATTATTTGTATCCTCTATTTATCCTATGGAGTGAATGGTACCGACTACCTCACCTATATAAAAAGGGACTCTTATCCTTAGAGGGGGATCTAAAATCCGATAGAGGGTCCGGATAAGACTTTCGAACATAACCTTACTCTTCTCTTAAATTAAATTAAGTTTCGCATTCCAAGCTCATACCTTTTACATGTTCGAACAAAAATAAAGTTCTTTTACTTAATTATTTTTTTGAACCTATTAATTAGTAATAATTAAAAGTTGAACCATCCAATCAGCATTTGGCGCGCCAGGTATGGGATAAAAGCAAAGTAAAAGAAACTAGGAAGCCTATCAGGGTCTTATTGAATCAAGGAGACCATGTAATAAGAGAATTGGAATACTCTACTCCGGTGACAGGAAATTCTGACGGTGAAGGTTTTGTGACCCTGGATGGTCGGAACAACGAATAGGATATGATCCGACAACGCGGACCTCCTGAGGCCATAGAAAACATAGAGGTCCCGCCAATTCAAAGGAAGTTTCCTCCTCTTTCCTTCCCCTTAGGACAAGAAATCTGCAATTAGCTCGTTGTACTGGAAACACCACTACAACGAGGAGAACTCCCTAACAGCAAGACAATTGGCTGACTAAACAATTACTTGACTAGCAGTAGGTAAAGCGTACATGACCGACCAATTGGTAGCACTCTCGGAGGAGTTACATGAGTCTCGGGCTCGAACTCATAATCGTTCGATTGAGCAACCACTTGACCAGTCGAGTTAGATCTGTCAAGAGAATGGTTTGCGACGCGTGACTTTCGAAGATGATCTATACAACTCCTACCTCTTGAAGAGAGAGGAGGGGCGAACATGACGATTCATCCGAGGATGCCCCCTCAACCAGCACCGCATGATCTATAAGGAATATAAAAAGGCAACTAGAGGATATGATATCCCTGGTCCATAAAGCTTCAAGTTTGGCTCCGGAGAACGATCATCTTCTAATCGAGACTAACAAGAGCCCCTTCACTAGCAACATTTCCTGCACTTGGGTTCCGCTTAATGTTAAGCTGAGACTTCCCATATATGAAGGGACTGCAGACCCAACAATATTTATTATAGCCTTCCTTGTAAAAGTTAGCAGAGCCGACTTCAAGAGAGGCGAGAGAGATGAAGGGCGCTGTCAGCTCTTCTTTGAAAGCCTATGTGGAGATGCACATGCATGGTTTAAAAGCATGCCCTCAGACTCGATCGAGTGCTTTGGCGAACTCCACGAAGCATTTTTCAAGCAATACATGCTGCATCTGGTGCACCAGACTTCGGCCTATGATCTCTACAAAGTCAGACAAGATCTTAGTGAATCCTTTCGCGATTTTATCAAGAGATTCAAGGCCATCTAATCCCTACCCAGGATCTTTTATGATCTAGCAATAGAAGCCTTGATAGCAATGACATGGTACAAATTGAGATTATGGGACGAGTTATCTGCTCATCATCGTCATACCATGAATGACGCCTTCCATCGAGCAAACTATCATATCAATGTAGAGGAAAATAGAGTCGAGTCGGATAGGACTCATGGAACGTCCATGAGGTCCCGAGAACCAAAAACCGAAGAGAAATCAGAGTCAAGGTGATACTCCGAGAGAGAACATTCCAAGATAGAAAAATACTAAACCAAAAGCTGTGCTCACGATCTCCAAACCACAACACATTAAACAAATGGACCTACGATCGTGATTCGAACGTAATGTACTCATGTGGTGCGACCAGCACAAGAAGCCGTGTCATAAAAAGTACAATTGTCAGAGTATTAGGGAAAGCCAATCCCGCACTAAGACAAAAAGGAACGAACGCATATATGAGCGAACGAAGAGTTGGAGGATGTTGAGGTTTTACCGCCACCCTCATCATCCCAAAGAAGGTGAATTAACATGATCATGAGAGGATTGGCTAACTTTGAGGACACAGTACGATCAATCCAGCAGAGCATCTTCAGGCTGCGGGAAAAAAATTCCTGAGGAGTTTCACTCTCAAGAAAGATTTGGTTTTCACCTTCGACGACCTCAAGGGAGTGGACATATCTGGTCATCGAGTTAAAGTCGGGGATTGCGATATCCAACGCATCCTCATTGACACCGGCAGTTTCGTATATGTTATCTCTCTCGACATCCTGCAAAAGATGGAAATGAAATATTAAAAAATTAATCATGGAGTGAAACATTTGACAACCTTCGGCGGAGATACAGTCTCAACAGTAGGAACAACTAAGTTACCAATCTCAGCCGGAAGGGTAACCAAGATCGTCAAATTCGACGTGGTAGAAAAGGTTACTATCTATAATGCTATTGTAGGAACGCATTCGCTGTTCTCCATGGAAAAAAGTTGCGTTTACCTACCACCAGTGCCTAAAATTTTCAACCCCGAAAGGATTTTTTACATTTCGCAGGGATTAAAAGATGGAACGAGGATGTTTCGTCACCATCAATAAGCTTAGCTGAACGTCCCAGGCGAATGTTGTGGCAACCCACCCCACTCTCACAGTAACCTCTACGAGTAAACACCGACTAACATCGGTCGAAATCCTCGCGGAACTCCTTGAGAGAAACGACTATCTAGAGAGGAAACCGAACAAAATGTTTCGGTGGTACCAGACTAAAAATCAGAAGACATAGGAAGTCTCCATACGGAAGACTAAAAAAAAAATGCTCTACAAACTTACTTAGGTTGTCTGCACGTCGACAATTTCCAGTTTTAGAGCTGTTTGATGTTTTTGAAGATTTCACGAATGTAATATGAACTACCCTTCGAATTAATCTCTTTCAGAGGTACAACATCGCGGGTTTAGCTAAAATATTAAATAAATTTAATTCATTAAATATATATGTTATTGCTCTCTCAGTTCCCCGAACTTTGCCATTTAACATACAAATCTGATGTGATCCTTGATGGTGTTCAAGAATCCATCCGAACTAGGTTGGTGCGAATTGAGTAAGAGGAATTAAGATTTTTTGTCTTACTAAATTCTAGGGCGGAGTGACTGTGGAATGTAGTTCTAACCCACACAAGTTGTGAAAGACTTGTGATATATAATACGAGTCTAAGTCTTAGCGAATCCACACATAAGATATAAATTCAGAATATTTTCTAAGTGAGGAATCCACACAAACTTAAAGAATAAAGCATAAAATTTGAAGAGAGAAAACTCTAATGTATTCCAAAAATTATTATATGATTTTTACAAGAGGATTGAGAGAATTTAATTACACTTAAAAATACTAAATTATAGAAACAAATAAATTAGCATAAATGAAAAATCAACATAAATGTAAAAATCATTCAAGGTGTTGATTAATATGACATTTATTGTTTGATTCTTGACCAAAGGAAATGTGAGATTCTTTGTATCTAGACAACTTCTTGATATGCCCATAGTTTTATTATTTTCTAGAAACTCCTTGGCATTTTAGGCTTGCTTCTTTGACAATTTATTCCGCTTGAAATTGGATCATTTGTTGATAAACTTAATATGTGAGTTGCATTTTCAAGACTACATCAAAACCGATGCCCTAATCAGGTATCCGGTTAGAATCGGATCTTTTCTGTGCGTGTTTCCCATGGATACATTGGTGGAATATTCCATAGCCGACGATTCCAGAACTTGATAAAGTAGAACCGAGAGATCAAAATATATAAGTTGGATCCGTCTCGCATGCGTTCTCCATGGATGTAGTGGTGAAATAATCCATGTAAAATCATTGGGTTTGATAAAGTAGAATTTAACACACTGGACATATAATCCGACCGATCCTCGCACTTGAAAATAAAGTCGGACAAGAATTTAGGTCCAAATATGATGAATGTTTCTAACACGAGTAAAGGCCGGAGTATCAGGTTTGAAAAAGTAGAATCTAGTACATGAGACATATAAGTCGATCGATCCTCACATTTGAAAATAAAACCAGACAAAAAGTTAGGTCTGAGTGTGACTTATGTGTTCCTAACATAGGCAAAGGTCAGAATGTTGGGTTTGATAAAGTAGAATCTAGTACATGAGACATATAAGCCAAGCGATCCTTGCATTTGAAAATATATCGGACAAGTTTTAGGACGATTATGGCTTCCATACCCAGTTCAAGTAAATGTCAAAGAATTGGATTCATTAAAATAGGGCCCGACATGCAAGAATCACCGTCCATCAATCTGCACAATTTCAACGAAAAACTAGTGATGCTTGGACCGGAGGTAATTAGATAATCAATTCAAACCAGGGACCAAATAATAGAACCCATCTCAAAACCTTCCATGTTCAAACCGAACGAAGTTTTATTGAGGGGTAATCAGAATTCATTGAAGATAAAAAAAATTGTGCGACAACAAATATAAAATTAAATATAAAGAAAAATGTGGGAAGGGTGGGTTTACACAAGTATCTACGGAATTCTACCCCTGCACAAAAAAAGGGAAACCTTAACAATGCCACCCATTCAGCAAGACGCGGATCACATGAGAAATCGAAGTCTTCGGGGTCTTGCATTAGCATCAAGAAAACATTAGCACCAACGCGCGTCCGATCGCGCTTTGCTTTGGCATCCGCTACTCATCAATATTTTCCCCTTTCCCAAAAGAGAACAAAGATTCTCAGCAATCCTCACATGTCCAAACAAACTCGTTGCATGGAAAGTGTGGATAAAACTAGTAACAAGCTCATTAAAGATTTTCCTCATAGATACATAGCACTTTGTTCCTACCGTCCTTCCTCCTCCCCCCCCCCATTATAGACATCAATGGATTTAGATTCCAGGACAACTGCGTTCATATGTCTTTCTTCGATAAGATCTCAGATCTCCCGTTTGGCGTGCGCCAACTCGAATGGAAGTTGAGAGTTCTCCTTGAAAAAACGAGCGGATATGGATCCTTCCTCCATTGGCACTCTTTTAAGAAATTCGACGAAAATGGACCAAGCCTAAGTAGTTTCACTAGAAGAAAAATCCAAGGAAAAATTAGTCAAGAGGTAAAGTTGAAGAGAAGACCAGAGCCTAGTTATCTACCAATCTCCATGGCCCATTTTCTAACAACCAATGTGTTTGGGTCGTAAATGGATATACGGTCCAACCGCACATAAAAATAACTCTGATACCAAAGCTTGGCACGAGAAGAGAACCCAATCTTGGATTTTCTGTTAGACTTCATTCATGTTTGAAATGTTTCGTCGTGATCGGTGGATGCACTTAGGTTCGTTAGTTCTAATTGAACTTCCACGAGTTCATGTGTTTGTTTCACATGGCCAATAAAATCAGTAGACCGGTCATATTCTTGACTGAAGTTGGAGTCAATTGAGAATAGGACATCCACAGTTTAGCGCAGTAGTTGACCATCAGCTGTGGGATTCGAAACCATAGCCAAGTTTCGATGAAGTAGCTCTCGAAAAACACATGTAGCCCAGAAGATTCGTACACGGCCTTTGATCCGATCTAGGAATGACTATCGCTATGTCGGTCGGGTGTTGAGCGCATCGTTTGGTCAATTCTATAGATTCGGAGCGGAACACGCTCGGCCGGATATCGTCTATGTGTAGCCACTCTTACTGATCGGAAAATGGTGTCTGCCCTTGGGCCGTCTCATTGGGAGATCTTGTGTGGATAGTTTGACCTGAAAAGTCGCCACTCAAGTTTCCTTATACCTTGGCGGGGGAGTCTATAATTTCTATTGGGGATTGCTGATTGTCACGTGGACAAGTATGAGATCTCGTTTGTTAGTAGGCATTAGTCCGAGCATGGCTTAATGGGTTAAAAAATAGAACAATGGAAAGGAAACCAAACAGAGAAAGATGCAGTAGGCGAGGAATTTACCTTAATCCAGAGAAGATGCAAATGAAGGAGAATTGGAGAATGGAACTCAATTTATAGGAGAAATCGGTGGCATTTAAGAGTGAAGAAACTTAGTATTCCGCGACGAGATGTGTTTTTAGGTTCCCTTCCATCGAATGAGTGATACATCAAAGGGGCTTCCTAGACCCTTAGGTTACCACGGGAAGTCAAAAATTTGAATTTTGAATCTTAGAACCGATCGACAAAAGAAAGTGAACAGTTTTCCAAGCGACTTCATTTGAACAAACCAAATCTGGTTTAGCTTCGAGCTATAGGTTATGTAAATTCTTTGACTGATCTCAAGTTCTTCCTCAAACAAACTGGGAAACTTACTGTTGATGGTGAGATTAGTACCTCTTATCAACTACTCGGCGATAATTAAGATTTAGCCATTTCAAAACAAGGGGATATTAATTGTCTTACCATGCTCGGCAACCGAGCGCGTTGGGAAAAGATCCAATATTTTCCCAAATCCTCGAAGAATAAGAAAACTATCCTTATCCTCCATTTAACCCATGGATTTAATGGTACCGACTATCTCAGCTATATAAAGGGGATC
The DNA here is from genome assembly GCA_900116095.1 of Euclidium syriacum. NCBI lineage: Eukaryota > Viridiplantae > Streptophyta > Magnoliopsida > Brassicales > Brassicaceae > Euclidium > Euclidium syriacum. The sequence continues at coordinate 16,473,059 of FPAK01000002.1, read as the reverse complement.
TTGAATCCGTGGAGGGACCGAATAAGAGCTTCGAACAAGACCTTACTCTTCTCTTCGATTAAATTGAGTTTGACATTCCGAGTTCATTTCTTTGCTTGTTAGAACATCAATAAAGTTTCTTTTACTTACTTATATTTGTAAACCTTTTTATTACTAATAATTAAAAAATAAACTCCCCCAAATCAACAAATGATCCCATTTAAAAACTTAGCCAATTTCCCAGCTTCAGACAAAGCCATGTATTCTACCTTTGGAGTAGAAAGAGCTACAATTCATTGTAAACAAGATTTTCATGAGACTAAATAATCACCTGATAGTATAAGATCTGTATTTGTATTAGTTTTTTTGCTACCTTATAATTTGACTCAGCGTGTTTCGAATTTAGAGAGTTGCGATCTACGAAAAAATCCTATCAACTTATGGAAATACATGGAGATTTGGATTTTGAGAGAATATTTTGTGGAGGAACTATGCTTAGAAGATATGAAAGATATTTAGGTATATCGAAATAATTAACTTTCTCTCAATGCAACATCTTTGTTTTTCTCTTGTTCCTGGTTTAAGGAATTCTTCATCGAAGAAAAATATGACCTGGCTTGGTTGTTATAACAACCCAATTTTCGTAAATCTGACCCACTTCATAAAACACCAAGGTTGAGCCCTTCTTCTCTTCTTTTGTCTTCGTCTGACCAAAGGCGCATATATGTTAGTATCTGAGATTTTGGTTAAAACCCACATAGAACATAATTTATTTTATTTTTAATTATTAAGAGGTTTTGGGTCGAACATTGTACATCCCTTTAAGTTTGGTAACAGAGCATGTTATATGGTCTCGTCTTAAGTGTCACTCGATCTTTTGACTTCTAAATTTTACCTAGTGTGCTTTTACCGGTCAGTTAACGACACTTAGTATACCAATGCTCTAATACAATTTACCGTATTTAATTATTTTAAAATTTTTATATTAGCTATAATCAAAGAGAAAAGTAAACATTTTTACAAACTATAGTATAAACTGATTTTAAACAACTTATTTTGATCGTAATATCATGAAAAATGACGTAGGAACTCCTTGTGGTAATTCGGTAAACCACTCTACAAAATCATATTCCATATTTTATCTCCCCTAGGGGTGGACGTTTGGGTATCCAATCGGGTTTGGTTTAGATAATTCCAGTTTTTAGGTTTAGACTTATAGGTCCCATTCGGTTATTACGAAACTTCGAATCGGGTGCGGTTTGGGTTATGCCGAGTTCAGTTCGGTTCGGGGTGTAAGCTAAAAATTCATAGTCCATACGGGTTCGGTTATTTTACAAAAAATTTGGACATTAGATTTAACTCAAAGGAATTGACGGGGGCCTGCAAAAGCGGTGGAACATGTGGTTTAATTCAATACAACACGCAAAACCTTACCATCCCTTGACATATGAAAAAACCTATCCTTAACGGGATGGTACTCACTTTCATACAGGTGCTGCATGGCTGTCGTCAGCTCGTGTCGTGAGATGTTTGGTCAAGTCCTATAACGAGCGAAACCCTCGTCTTGTGTTGCTCAGACATGCACCTAAGGAGAAAGGCGAGAAAACCGAAGTGAGCCTCGGAGCCGAGTGACGTACTAGACCGTGACAGCTCCTAGCATACACATTCAGCTCTTTAGTTATGACGTAACTAAGTTAACAACTAAAGAGATTAATCTTTAGTTTCCATCCTAACTTGTTTACGTCCTAAATAATTAAAGAGTTAAATGCTTTAGTTTTTGTGCTTATTTATTCATGCTCTAACAACTGCAAATAAACATCAATTTACAATAGTATAATATAGATTTAAATCGACATAGAAAAAACAATAAATTATAACCTACTAACAACAAATTTAGAAAATATAGATAAAGACAATTATAAAGAGAGATGACTTTTATTCAAGAAGTAAGCTCATTAAAAAGCCAAATTTAAAATACCAAATTCAAAGCCAAAGTAAAAATAAAAATTTGGATTATCCCTCTCTTTATTCTTTGCAAAATATGAACACCTCTTAAAAAAAATTTCATTAGAGACATAAACTAAATAAGTATCATACATTTTTCCTCCTTAACTCTTTAAGTTCGGCTAACCCGTTGGGGTTTCGATTCAGTTCAGATTAACTCAAAATCCACTGGATCCTCAATATAAATATCATTCGGTTATTTCACGTAACACATATTTTTATTGAACCGGTTTATTCGGGTTGTGATCGGATTTGGATTTCGGGTTCGGAAAATATGCACAATCCTAATCTCCCCTTAAACTTTCTGATTAAAAAAAAATGTAAGTTTATGAAAAAGATTATCAATTTGGCGGGAAAAGGTCTTAAAAAAATGGCAACATGTGATTCCTTTTTTCTTGTTCGTTAGTTTACTATAATCGTTTAAAGACTAAAATAATAAATTATGATCACTGTTTCCTTACATAGACAATCATATGATCAGTTGATCACTGTTAGATATTATTTTGTTATTTGATTATTATTATTCTTTAGATTCTAGGAGCATTAATTATCTGAGAGGCTGCAGTCTGAACTCTGCGTCAGTTCAGTTTGCGTAAGTTCAGTTTGGAAGAAAGCGAAAAAAGGAAACTATTTTTATTTTAGAAATTTCATAGAATAGAAATTTAGTTGCATTGTAAGCTATTCATACATATTTTAGACACATTTCTTATATAAACGGCATTCTTAGAAAGGAGAATAATAACTTTCTTTAAATCAGAACCATATACCTGCTAGATTTTGGCGTATATGTATGTGCGTATACATACATATATATGTGTGGCCTAAGTTAGTTTTTTGGTTGTTGTTGCAACGGAGGATTAATATTGCATTACATTCTTTTCTTTTCTTCTTTTGTTTGGTCAATACTGCATTAACAATTAAATTTCACCGAATAATTTTTTTATTTTTCGGATTATTACGAAATATTTTATAATTACACGGAAAAATAAAAATTTGGTTTCAAAATTTCATTTTCATTAATGTAATAAAGCATCAAATTTATGATTTTTAAAACATAACATTGGTATTGTGGTTTTGTGATACATCATCAAGTGGCGGATTTCAAAATAAACTCGCTTACTGCATATTGTTGAAAAAAAAAAACAAGTTATATATTGTTCCAAATCAAACCAAGTTAAAAATGTGGATTGTTGGATACCTATATACTATTCCCAATATCTATATATGTGTTAGGGCTGGGTATTAATACCCGTTATCCGTCTTCGATCCGTGACCCGTCTCGTATTCGTCTCGAAAAAAAGGGTATCTGTAACTTTCGGGTCGGGTAAAGGGTATCAAAAAATTCTATTACCCGCAGGTAAGGATCAGGTATCGGGTATCAAATTTTTTTTAACTACCCGTCCCGTTACCCGTCTTATAGTACCCGTTATATATTACCCGTACATATTGGATAATATTGCTTTAAATTTATATTGAGCGTTAGGAAAAGAGATACAATATCATCTCATATTTGGTCAAATCCTTTCGCAAACAATCTCTTTAAAAAAATATCTTGCTATGTAAGAGGATTCATATTACCTACTACTAAGTAGTAGCGCGTCAAATATCTTTTGTTTTATCCTAGTTCCTCCATCGCAACCGTTCATATTTTTTAAATAAAATACTATGTTTTTGATGTTAAAACTTTTAAATATATATGTTTAAAACTAAACATATTGTTAACATCCAGGTAAGGGTAAAGGGTCAGGTATTTAGAGGGTCAGTTATTTTGGTCGGGTATCCGTTTATCCGGGTACCCACTTTTTCGGGATCGGGTCCGGGTATTAAATGTCTGATATCCGTGAGGGTCGGATCGGGTAACGGGTATCCCGAATATCAGTGCCCAACCCTAATATGTGTAAAGGTAATAATTGATCTTATGAAGTAGAATATTATAACTCAGATTAAAATTTAGTACCGATGAATACTGTAATGCAGTAATGTCTTCACATGGGAACTCGTCTTCTTTTCTTGTTGAAGATATATAGTGTTTAGTGTTAAATATTGACTGATTTTCTGTTACGGTGAATGTACATAAAAGTTATACTATTATTATTTACACATACGTATTATTATATTAAAATAGGAACGGTGATAATGGATGACACAAAGGCATGCGACTAAACAAAGGGTTGGCTCCTAGCACAATACAAGCTTCTAGTGTGCATAGGACATATAACATAAGTTAATTATAACATAAATACTTCTATATTAGTTATTTTATTTTAAATTACTAAATAATATCTCCCTTTGACGGGTGCGAAGTCCAATTAATCGGTCAACAGATTTTAACTCGGGAAACCCAAAACAAAATCACACCCCAATTCTTTTTTCATTATTTAAACTTCCTTTGAACATGAGAAAAACTAAAAATAAGCAGAATTATATTCTTCTAATTAAAAAAATACGATTAATTTAATCGACAACGAAGATATATGATAAAAAAATTCTTCTTCTCTCCCTTATGTTCAAATTATTTTGAACGAAGAGTGACTTTTACTCTTTCCAAATGTGCTTTGTTAATATTGAAGTAATTAAGTCGCGTCATATAATATTGCATGTCCGTACACACATGCAGTGAACTCGGGGATCTACAAACGGACTATAATTTTAACTAAGAGACGATTTAATTTGTTGTTTTATGTTATAGTATTATCTTTTCATTCATTTAAATTTGATTGCATGTATGTGTACACGTAGATAGATGAATACGAATACGTAGGCGTGTAAGTACACATGTATATGGATATGTAAGTACATGTGTATGTGTATGTAAAGGGGAGAGAGAGAATGGTCAATGGTAAGAGAGTGAGAGATGATTTGTAGAGTGTGGGAATGCTGGGCTTTGGGGAGTCATTAATCGCATTAAACGAGGGACGTGAGTTCCAATAATCCAAGTGGGGTTAATTTAGTGAGAGAGAGAAGTATTTTTGATTTTTGTTTGGTTTTCAATATAAGCGATATTTCTGCTATTAGGGTTTGGATTTTTTCCAGTTGGAAGCGTAGATTTGTCTTATTTACGACACTCGTGTCCCTATTTATTGCAATATCATACTAACAGATACAGCCAAACAGATATTTTAGTCACTTTTTGTTTCTAAAACATAATTTAAAGTCACTTCATTTTAGTATTTTTATATATTTAATGTGTGGTTGTGCATGACAATTAATAAAATTTTGCTATATTTTGTTTATCTATATATGTATATACACTTAATCCTTAATGAGATTAGGAAAAAAATTAAAACCATTAAAGCGAGCCATGTAGATGGTTTGTCTTTTAAAAAACCTGTTTATCTTCCTGAATTTTTATGTCTTTAACACATATCTTCCTCACCTTCGTTTAAAACCTCAACTAATCGAAGAGAGAGAATTAAGTTTTAGAGAGAGAAAAGTAAGGAGAGATTGTGTTTGCAGCCATAAAATAGCAAAACAAGATCTCTTCCCCTCCTCAATCCTTGATAAGTAATCTCTCCTCAACATTTCTCTTCAGTAAACTATTTTCCTTATCTAGTAATACCTTCTCCAATCAGTTTCTGTTTTTTCTCAATTCATATCATTGCAGGATCATATACATCCAAAGCGATTAAAGATTTGATTTCAGAAAAAAGAAAGAAAAAGAGAATGAATTCTAACAATTGGCTTGCCTTTCCTCTATCACCAACTCACTCTTCTTTGCCTCCTCACATCCATTCTTCACAAACTTCTCATTTCAATCTCGGCTTAGTCAACGACAATATGGACAACCCTTTTCAAAACCAAGGTATGTATATATGTACACATACAGATTATGTAGATTCTTATTTTGTGTATTATTAAGAAGTAAGAACAAAAACAATTGTATACTTTGTTAGAATGGAATATGATCAATCCACACGGTGGAGGCGGCGAAGGAGGTGATGTACCAAAAGTGGCTGATTTTTTAGGAGTGAGCAAATCGGAGAATCATCATCAATCTGACCACAGCCTCGTACCTTACAACGATATTCATCAAACCAACGACTCAGATTACTACTTCCAAACCAATAGCTTGTTACCTACCGTCGTCACTTGTTCCTCTAATACTCCAAATACCTATGAGCTTCAAGAGAGTGCTCACAATTTGCAATCTCTCACTCTTTCCATGGGAAGTACCGGAGACGCCGCTGCAGCAGCCGTCGCCGTGAAAGCGTCGCCGGTTGAGACTAGCGCCGATAATAGTAGTAGCACTACTAACACAAGCGGAGGAGCCATCGTTGAAGCTACGCCGAGACGGACTTTGGAAACTTTTGGACAACGAACCTCTATCTATCGTGGAGTTACAAGGTATTAACGAAATCGCTTTATTCAAGTTCTATTTTTTTTCATGTTTTTGGTCTAGTAACGAAATATATATTGTGTTTTGTGGTTGTTATAGACATAGATGGACTGGTAGATATGAAGCTCATCTTTGGGATAATAGTTGTAGAAGAGAAGGGCAATCAAGGAAAGGAAGACAAGGTAAATTGGTGATTTATTTGATTACTTAATTAATTTTCTCTTTTTGGTATTGTCTTGATCGAAACCTTAGTTTTGGACTAACTATGTTCCTCATCACTCTTATGTTCTTGATTCTTGAATCTTGGACTTCTTCGAAATCTACAGTTTACTTAGGTGAGTATACATGATTCTTGTTCTTCTGGTAATCTATTATTTAAACTGTAAAAACAGAAGAATTTTGGGTTTAATCGGATTATAATAATTCAGGTGGGTATGACAAAGAAGAAAAAGCAGCGAGAGCATATGATCTAGCTGCACTTAAATATTGGGGTCCCTCGACTACTACCAACTTTCCAGTATGTTAGATGCAAATTTTTATGAATATTACTAATGATCATAATAGTTGAATTTTAGTTGATAATAGTTATATCTTTATTTCGCATCATACCAGATTGCTAACTACGAGAAGGAAGTGGAAGAGATGAAACATATGACAAGACAAGAGTTTGTGGCTGCCATAAGAAGGTTGTTTTTCCCTTTCTTCTTCTATGAAACCTTGAACATATGTATCGATCACCTTGTAATCGATTGCAGGAAAAGTAGCGGATTCTCGCGTGGTGCATCTATGTATCGGGGAGTAACAAGACATCATCAACATGGAAGATGGCAAGCAAGGATAGGCCGGGTTGCTGGAAACAAAGATCTCTACTTGGGAACGTTCAGTAAGTATAACTACTATATGCGAATAAACAACTTACATGCCTAGATAGATGGTCATACTTATTTATTCGTCTGTTTTGCTTTAGCCACGGAGGAAGAAGCAGCAGAAGCATATGACATAGCTGCAATAAAGTTTCGAGGTCTAAACGCGGTTACAAACTTTGAGATAAACCGCTACGATGTAAAAGCTATACTAGAGAGCAACACTCTTCCTATAGGAGGCGGTGCGGCCAAGCGGCTCAAAGAAGCTCAAGCTCTTGAATCTTCAAGAAAACGCGAGGAAATGATAGCCCTGGGGTCGAACTTCAATCAGTATGGTGCAGCAACCGGCTCGAGCTCTGTTGCCTCAAGCTCTAGGCTTCAGCTTCAACCTTACCCACTAAGCATTCAACAACCATTTGAGCATCTTCATCATCATCAGCCTTTGCTTACTCTACAGAACAACAACGATATCTCTCAGTATAATACCAATGCCCATGATTCTTATAGTTACATTCAGACTCAGCTTCATCTTCACCAACAAAAGACAAACAATTACATGCAGTCTTCTAGTCATAGCTCGCAGCTCTACAATGCCTATCTTCAGAGCAACCCTGGTTTGCTTCATGGATTTGTATCTGATAACAACAACAACAACACTTCAGGGTTTCTAGGAAACAATGGGATTGGTATTGGGTCAAGCTCGACCGTTGGATCATCGGCTGAGGAAGAGTATTCAGCGGTTAAAGTCGATTATGATATGCCTCCTTCAGGTGGATCCACAGGGTACGGAGGATGGAATACTGGAGAGTCTGTTCAAGGATCGAATCCCGGAGGTGTTTTCACGATGTGGAATGAATAAAAAGGGCGATTTCTGTTTGTTTCTTGAGAGGCAAGGTAGGGGTTTGAATAATAGTTGTTTTAATTTGTTGGTTTCGCAAGTAATAGGAGCGGCTGGAGTCTTCTTGGTTAGGAGAGGATTTAGGGTTTATTTTATTTTTCTCTTTTGATGGCGAAGATGATATTCGTAGGCACGGCGGTTAATAGAGTCCTCGAGGGTTAGGGTTTTATGGGTACTAATATAAGATTAGAAAGTATCCAAATTTTGTTTAAAAACTAACCCTTCTGACTAATTTCTCAAAATTCGTTTATAATAATAATCAAAGATTTATGTTTCCATATTTTCTGTCTTTTATATCTATTTTGGATCGTAAATTATGTATGAAAACCCTAGCTTCTAAACTTTCCACATATGTACCAACTTTCTGTCTGCTTGAAGATTTTAGACAATTTTTTTTTTAATAACTTTTGACGCATTTAATGTTTTTTAAAAAAAAAGCAAGATTAGCCTACAGAAGTGGCTAGATTATGACAAAAATATTGTGATCATTGGTCCAAGATGGTGATGTTTTATGGAGATGATGCTGAAGAGTGAAGAGATGTGCTATACTAAAACAAATCGATGTAAAAGAATCACTGAAGAGCTAGCGTGGATGGTGTATCAAGGAAGATAATATAATTTTTCTAATGCCTTCAATGTGAATCTGTATCGTTTACAGTGGGCGGTGGATGTTTCGATGAGCTATGGCATTCTGTTCTACCTAAAGTTTGTAGTTTATAACGTGCCAATCTAGAAGAGTGTAATAGTTTAGAGGAGACTTGGTGGATAGAAAGATCAAGTTTTTCAAACACTATAAAAAAAGTGTCATTTCCATATAGAAAAAAACCATTGATAATCTGTTTGGGAACATCATTTATGATAGAATCATGACATTTTTTTTTTCTATCTCAAAAAATTTGTTGGAAATGATTACATGTCGGAAATCTGCCTGGAAAGATCGACAGACAGAGACTGTCGGAATAACCGGACGAATATCCCAATGAAAACCAGACAAACGTTGTCGTTGTGAATTACCGATAGTAAAGACCGATGGATTTGTGAAGGTATTGGTATACGTATATTCAGAAAATATTAAATTTGTTCAACTATTATTAATAATTTTTGTTTTGTTTGATAAAATCAATTTATTGAACATTATAACACATTATAATCTAATTAATATTTCAAAATTATATATCATAATTATATATTATATAATAAAAATTTATCAATTTATCAAAATTTTATGTCTCTCTTGAGGCTGTTCTACGGTGTTTGCCTTGATTGAATAATGAAACTCTGCTCTTCCCTTATTCTGGTTCATGTTTGCATCGGTTGATCATATTATCATTATATGTGTCATTATGGTTTTTTTGTTATCTGGGACTCTTATTTTATGCTAGGATGTGTGATGTATTACTATGATATTTTCTATGTATTACGTCTTTCTTACTGCTAAATGTCTCAAAAAATATTTTATGGATGAAGACAGTTTTTTGGATTTTGATATGGTCATTGGGGTGGAACATCTTGTTGGTCAAAATATTTTAATGGATTTTATATGGAAAGTTTCATTGCTAGTTTGATCTTTTATATTTTTATCTCTTTGGAGGGCCATAGGTTTTAATCCTCCTACTCGGGATTCATCTTCCTGCTTTCCAAAGGTATTATTGGTTGGCTCTTTGCCCTCGGATGAGATTTTCTTGTCTAAAGGGAAGGTAGCTCTCCCGAAGCTACCGTGTTTTAATGAGAATCTTTAGTTGGAATTGTCAAGATCTCGGTAATAAGGTTGCTGTGCATCATCTAAAGGAATTATGGAAGCAATACCGATCGGATTTCCTATTTTTGTCGGAAACCAAACATGACAATAGCTATATGCAGCGCTTTCAGGTCCACTTTGGTTATGATAATTCTTTCACAGTGGATCATATTGGTTGGAGTCGAGGCTTGACCTTATTTTATAATAATCATTTTGATGTAAAGATCCTCTATTCTAGTCCACAGATTATAGATATTGAGATCTCTGCTCGGGGACAGAAAATGTTTATCTCTTTTGTTTACGGAGATCCTGTTGCGAAAGCTAGAGAATATGTGTGGGAAAGGTTAACCTGGATTAGCTTAGCAAGATCGGGCCCCTGGTTTATGATTGGTGACTTTAATGAAATCTCAGGTAATCATGAGAAGAAAGGTGGCGTGATGAGACACGCTTCCTCTTTTATTCCATAAAATACAATGATTGCCAACTGTGGTATGTTGGATTTCAATTATTCTGGAGATCCTCTTTCCTGGAAAGGGAACCGTTCGGATGGTCCGGTTAGATGTCGGTTGGACCGCACTTTGGGTAATGGGGATTGGCATTTTGTCTTCTCACACTCTCATGTTCATTATCTTAAGATGATTGGCTCCGATCATCGGCCCCTTTTGGCTGAATGTGAAGCAGGCTATGTAAATCGGAGGGGTCTTTTTCGGTTTGACCAAAGATAGGTTGGAAAGGATGGAATGGTGGAGGCCATTGCCAATGGCTGGCATGGTCAACAGTCATACCAAGGAATAGGTTTCGTGGATCAGATTGCTAATTGTCGCTCCTCCTTGGCGCGCTGGAAGAAATCCCAGATTTCGTTTGATAAGGGAAAGATTAATAATCTTAAGGATCAGTTTGAGTTGGCCAAAGCTGATGACCTTGTTCCACAAGTTGAAATTAATCGGATATCAAAAGAGCTGAAAGAGACTTATGACGATGAAGAGGCTTTTTGGCAGCAAAAAAAGTAGGATCAATTGGCACCAAATGGGTGATAAAAGTACAAAGTTTTTCCACACCGTAACCAAACAGCGTAGGGCTCGAAACCGGATTACGGGGCTAGAGAATAATTGAGGGCGTTTGGGTGGAGGATGATAATGATTTGGAAAATGTTATGTGTGACTATTTTAAGGACTTGTTCACATCCTATGACCCCTCGGACTTTGACCCAGTCTTGGAGTCGGTTGAATCTCGGGTCACTGAGGATATGAAAAATATGCTAGTTGCTCCGGTCACAGAGGAAGAGGTTCGATTGGCCCTGTTTCTCATGCACCCGGATAAAGCACCTGGCCCCGATGGTATGACAACATTATTTTTCCAACAGTCATGGGAATTCATTAAGCATGATTTGATGGAAATGGTGAACGGTTTTCTGGAGCTTGGGGTGTTTGATGACCGGTTGAACGAAACAAATATTTGTCTGATTCCAAAGACTTCAAGTCCCCGGAAGATGACAGAGTTTTGTCCAATTAGTTTATGTAATGTTGGTTACAAAATCATATATAAAGTTCTTTGTCAGAGACTGAAGCGAGTTCTCCCTAACCTTATCTCCGAGACTCAATCTGCCTTTGTGGCTGGGAGGCTAATTTCGGACAACATCCTCATTGCGCAAGAGATGTTCTATGGCCTTCGTACTAATAACTCTTGCAAGGGTAGCTTTCTGGCAATTAAAACTGATATGAGTAAAGCATTTGATCGGGTGGAATGGACTTTTATTGGAAAACCTCTCCAAAGAATGGGTTTTCATCCTAAGTGGATTGAATGGATTATGAAATGTATCAACTCGGTTTCTTATAAGGTTCTTCTTAATGGTTACCCACACGGCCTTATCGTGCCTAAGAGGGGTCTTCGTCAAGGCGACCCGCTTTCCCCATATTTATTTATCTTATGTACAGAAGTGCTTATTGCAAATATTAGGAAAGCTGAGAATGAAAATAGGCTTACTGGTATCAAAGTGGCTAGATCTTGTCCAACTGTTTCTCACCTCCTCTTTGCTGATGACAGTCTGTTCTTTTGTAAGGCTGATTCTAGTCAATGTGCAACTATTTTAGCGATTTTGGACCAGTGTGGGAGGGTTTCGGGGCAACGAATTAATTTTGATAAGTCTTCGGTTAAGTTTGGGCATCTTATTCCTGAGGATCTTCGGCAGCCCCTTATGGAAATTTTTGGTATTTTCACTGAGGGCGGCATGGGTTCCTATCTGGGCCTTCCTGAAAGTCTGGGGGGGGGCTAAATCCAAAGTTTTTGCCTTTGTTCGTGATCGTTTAAACGACAGAACGACTTCCTGGTCTTCTAAACTCCTCTATAAAGGAGGAAAGGAAGTTCTTATAAAATCAGTTGCTTCGGCCTTGCCCAATCATGTTATGACGTGTTATTGTCTGCCCCAGTCTTTAACAACAACACTTACGAGTGCTATTGTCCGTTTCTGGTGGAGCTCTGGGGGTGAAAAACGAGGTCTTCATTGGTTTAAATGGAAACGTTTATGTTCTCCAAAGGAGGATGGGGGTATTGGTTTTCGCACCATTGATGAGTTTAATTCGGCTCTTTTGGCTAAACAGATATTTGCGGCTAATTCAATTTCTGAATTTCCTCCTAGCTAGGGTCATGAAGAGTAGGTACTACCGTTTTCTAATCCAATGACTGATAACCGTGTATATTCCCCGTCCTATGGTTGGACCAGTATACGATCCGCTAAACACATCCTGGAAAAGGTGCTCATTAAAGTTGTGGGTTTTGGCAATTTTATTTTCGTTTGGACTGATAATTGGATTCCTGGTGAATGGCCAAGACTGGCACGCCAGCGGGAAGGGAGTCACCCTCCAAATCTTCTGGTGAGTCATATGATAGATCCAATCTCCCGGACCTGGAATATGAACATGTTGAATGAATTCTTTCATCCTGATGATATTGTCCTTATCCGGAGAATCCCACTCAGCACATTTTCAATCCCGGATAGGATTGGCTGGGCTCTCACCAAATCGGGTGTCTATACTGTTCGCTCTGGTTATCGTGTTGCTCACTCTATCGTGATGGCCACATCTGAGGCGCCCTTAGTTGGCCCATATGTCTCTGCGCTCATAGCTAATTCCTGGAAAATTGAAGGTCCTTCCAAATTGAAACATTTTCTCTGGCAAGTAACTTCTGGTTGCCTTTCGGTTTTCCAACGCTTAAGGAATCGCGATATTAATTGTGATACGACATGTCCCCGTTGTAGGGCATTAAGTGAATCAATTAATCATGCTCTTTTTGAATGCCCCCCAGCCTTACAAGTCTGGGCCCTCTCCCCTATACCAAGTGGGCAATTGTCTTTTCCGTCTTCCTCGGTCTTCTCAAACATGGATTATCTTTTTTCAAGGATTCCTAAGGCTTGTCTTTAGGGTTGGCATGTTAACCCATTCCCTTGGATCCTTTGGTTTATTTGGAAAGCTCGTAATGACAAGGTCTTCAGTGGGCTAAATCGCTTACCGCCAGAAACCCTTAAACATGCTATTGGTGAAGCCAATGCATGGGCAGAGGCCCAAACCTCCTTGTCAGATAGAGCTAGGTCGGATAGGGTACAAATGGCCCTGTTTTCACCGGATTGCCCCTCGGATACCATGTCAATCATGGCTGATTATGTCTGTCAGGTTGACAGCTCATGGAAAAAAAATAGTCTTTTTGCAGGTCTGGGTTGGAGCTTCAGGAGTTCGACCACATCAACCCCTCTGTTGGGTGCCAAGGGTTTGCGCCGAAGCTTATCTCCACTGCATTCTGAGATGGAAGCCCTCCTTTGGACCATGGAATGTATGCTGAATCAAAACGAGGACAAGGTGGTTTTCCAGACTGATTGCTTCGAGCTTGTGAAGATGACAACAACGATGACCGAGTGGCCCGCCTTTGTGGCCCTTCTTACTATCTTTGTTACCCTCCGAAGCCGGTTCCAAACTTTCACCCTCTCTCTGATCCCAAGAAGATCAAATGGAAAGGCGGACTGTTTGGCGTATAGTGCTGCTACTTAGGATAAAGAATTTTCTTATGTAAGCTGTGCTCCTTCGACTTGGTTCACAAAGCCATTTATATAAGTTTTTTTTTCAAATGACAAAAAAAATTATATATATATATATATCATAATTAAACATGAATAAAAGTTTTGATTCAAAAGTTACAAACTAATAGTTAAATAGGTTTGCATTTCAAAATAGAAACATAATTAGTTAATATTTTAGCGGAAAACAAATTTTGAACGTAATTATTGCATCCTAACATGTCTTGTTCCAAGTGTTGACCAAATCAAGCCACACCAAAGTGATCAATCAAGCGGACTTCCGTTTGCTATAAACATCTGTGCGGTTTTCTTTGATCGTCTGTGCGGTTTTGTGGAACGCCGTCCAAATCTTGTGGATTATTTCCGGATGTCAAGTGAAAGGCCTTGAAAGTTCAAAGTACATGTTAATTATAGTAATGTAAATCAAACATTATCAATTATTTCAAAGAAAAATGAAAAAGTTAAAAACAGAATTATTTGTACAGATGAGTTTCAAAATTTTTTTTTTAAAAACATCCAAAATATTATTCTGATTTTGGTAACTACCCATAAAATTAGGGTAATGGTTTAGGAAATTATCCTAAAATAAAAGATTTTATTTTCTTTAAGTAAAGAAAATATTTTATAATAATGATATATGGTACTAAGATTTTTAGTTATTTGGAGAAAATAACTCGGATTTTTAATTTTTCAATCTTTAATTTTCATGTTTCAATTTTAATTTTAAATTTTGATTTGTGTTTTTCTTTTTTATTTCGAAATTTTCTAATTTATTTTTTTTTTAATTTTTTGGTATTTTATTCTCGATTTATAATTGAGAAATTGACATAAATACCATAAAAATATATTTTTACTCCAAAAATGCTATACGAGATTTTTAATGAAGAATGTCACACAACATTTTTAATAGACAAAAATGCCACACGAGATCAAATTTAGATAGATTATGCTAAATACTTAATTATCTATTCCAAAAATCAATAGTTTCTTCCCAAAAATTTCAACCCAATTGTTTCATACATTAAATTACCGCATTCACAAATAAAGTTTAAATAGCCTATACTAAAAACGTTATTATCTGTTCCAAAATTCAACAATTTATTTCTAAAAGAAAATCAAGTTTAGATAGGTTATGCTAAATATATTATTATCCGTTTCAAAAATCAATAGTTTCTTTCGAAAAATCAGCAAAACTGTTTCATACAGCAAACTATCGCATTCACAAATTAAATTAGATAGCCTATACGAAAACGTTATTATCCGTCCCAAAAATAAAAAAAGTTTCTTCTCAAAAATAAGCAATATGCTAAATACGTTATTAATTGTCTCAAAAATCAACGGTTTATTCCCAAAAAAGAGGTAACATTTCTAGGACAAAAATCTAGCGTGGCAATTGTGGAAAAAAATATTGTGTGGCATTTTTGTCTTTGGCGAAATATTTCGTGACATTTTTGAAGTTTTCCTTTTAAAATTATTTTTTAGGAACAAAGATTTGTAGTTCTTTGTGGAAAATAACTTACGTTAAAGATTTAAAAATCAATTTAATTTTAATTTTTCATTTTTCAATCTTTCATTTTTTATTTTTCATTTTTTGTTTTTAATTTCTCACTTTTGGTTTTTAATTTTCGTTTTTATTATTAAATATTCTAACTTTTGATATTTCATTCTCGAATTTTTAATTTTTTAATGAACTTTTATAAGAAATTAAAGTAATATTAATTAAAAATTTAATCATAATAATAATTTAGTCTTTTCATATATCTTTAATACTAACTTAAGAAATTTTTAATGAAGAATACTAAATTAAAGGAAAGTCCGGGTGGATTGTGAAGTGATTTTTAATAAGATCTATTATCTTAGATGATTACTAGACATAAATTTTCTTTGTTAAACATGCATGAATCAATATAGAAACTAAGATATTAATAACTATATATCCATATTGAGTAAAAATATATTAACAAACATTAATATCATTCGATATGGTATCATTTACAATAACAATTGAAGTATAAGGATTGGAGCTAATTATATCATTTACAATAACATTAATATCATTCGATATGGTATCATTTACTGTATCCTCCTCAATTGGATTCCTTTCATCCTTGACATCTCTTGGTTTGCTAATCCATTTTCTCAATTTTTTTTAAATGAGAATATAATTTTTTTTTTATAAGAAGAAAATGAAACAAAACAAAATGGAAAGAGATAGGAATTTTTATCTCTTATACCAAAATAATACATGTTTTGACTAAAAGTATTGAGTTAAAATAGGAATGAATCGTTAGTTGGTCTAAAGATCTCTCTAACTAACTTTGGATATGATGAATTGTTAAGTCGATTGAATAGAACCACATTAGATGTGAAAAATCTACTAATATTTCTAAGAACATTTTATGATTCATACTAACTTACAAAATCAAAAGCCATGATGTTTTGTTAAAAAAAAAAAAACAATTTTATTCATATAAAAAATGTGTAAAAATGATACAATGGGCTGAGTTTTTTATAGGCTCAACTATAAGACATTTAAACCCAAAAATAATTTTTAAATTAATCAACATAAATGCAAATGAATCAACATAAATGAAAATTCAATCAAAGGTTTGATTGATTTGATCTCTAATACTCAAATTTTTTTACCAAATGAGGATATGTGGAGGTTCCATGTATATAAATAGCTTGGACATGTAATGATGCAACCTTAGGAGTCGCTAAGTAGTGTAGAATGATGCAACCTCTGTTTCCATTTTAAGCTTTAGAATGAGCCAGGATAAGATGTGGAAACTTTCCATTAGTGGAATCGATTGGACCCGTTTGATTAATTTGATGGTGTCAGGTGGTTCTCGATTGATTCAAACCAAAACTCCATTGATTTGGATTCAGGTTCTTGAGAGTGCATCACATCATCTCCCATATGAGATCATCACGTTTCTTAATAACCCACACAAGGTCCTCCCTAGTAACGTCGACTTCCACCAACATCTAAGCAAGGTTGGGTATTCCCTTCTTGGATTTTTGTTTCCCCTCAAGGTACTCCATTTTTTCAATGGCCAATTCTAGTCTAAACTCGGCAACTACCCTCTCAACCCTCTTCTCGTCGGACCTCCTTGCCTCTTTTAGTGCAATCTCATGCTCTTTCGTATGGCCTAAAGCTCCTTCACCTTGCGGTCATATTCTGTGATGGCTCGGTTGGTGTAAGTTTGAGCCTGAGAAAAACCACACCCGTCAGCAAGGAAAGAAAAAATAGAGGAAGTATGAGGCAAAGTCAACTTACCTGAACCTTTAGCTTGGCCGCCTTCTTACTGGACGAAGCTGCCTCAAGAAAAAAAAAATCGGAGGAACCTTGTCGGATCGGGTTTTTATCTTCCAATAAATATCCTCACAAGTATTAGCATTCTTTACGAGTGCGCGCTGGCCAGATCAGTTGAAGGATGTGATGTACTCCTGATGCACCCATTTTTAAGCATCATGTCCATCAATGTTCGCGCCATGGACCTCAATCTCCTCTATCTGCCTCTCAGCCGCTGCCGTGTTGGAAAGACTAACCGACACGTCGTTTCGTTACTCGACCTCAGCGTGCGTACTCCCTTTCCTCCGTTTACGAGATGTTTCTGGGACGTCTTGAGCCACCCTCACATAACGTCTTCCAAACCTTGCTAAGGTCACGTCGCCCCCAATCGTGACGCCTGGGCTCACCGTTACTATATTTTGCATCATGCCTCATCCGAATCAGGCAAGGCGGAGGATCTTTCCCTAGTCAATTTCCCTTCAGCCTCACACAAGTGATGGTTGATGTTTGATGAGACAAGATTTTACCAATCATTGGTCTTCTTCTCCACTCAACTACTCCCTCTGCAGGCTGAGATCTTCGAAAATCGGTCGGAGGCAAGACCCCTAGGTTTTTTTCTTTGATTTTCTCTTACAGAGATGCTCTCCCAACTTCCACTTTCGCATGCCCGATTCTACGGTCAAAGAAAAACAAGTCAAATTCCTAAAAAGACAAAGTTCGGAGCAGAGCCAAGCTTTGGTTACCTTGATCAAGTCGGTCTAGAGCTTGCTGAATTCAATCTTCGACGATACACGAGACGAAGCGAACTGCATCACAAGGAAAATAAAAAGCCTATTTTACTTGTTTTTTCTTACTTTTGATCTTGATCATAAATAACAAAATCGCCCATCGACCTCTTTATTCTACAAGTTACGATCCCGTCAATCATTTTATTCGTTAATTAAGTTTCACCTCGTCAATCCCAACACCCACTTGAATTTCACTTCGTATACCAACTAGTTGTGTCACCTCGTCGTCAATATCATTTGTCTAACTTACTTTATTTCACGAGATCTCCAACCCCACACATCTCTCACTTAATGACGAAGCTAACCTAAACCGAACTCTCTATTCAACACAAGAGTTTGAATTTGTTAGGCATTAAGGCAACAAAGAATCATATTTGATTGTAAAGTGCAAACTTCATATTTTTTTCTTCCCATTATACAACTATTTTGGATTGTGCTATCCCTATTTGACTGAGATATGTTGTTCTGAAAGACAAGCCTCTGATGTAATTAGATTAGTTAGTATGAATAATAGATTTGGTATGTTGAAAAAAAAAAAACTTCACAAACATTGACCATAGCCATAAAAATCTTGATACATATATATTCTAGATATTTTCATGACAGATATTATATTCTAGATATCTACAAATGTCATTTTCAGATTATTGCTAATTTTCTTGAAATATGTAGTGTCTAGTTCCGTTTCGAAAAAAGTGAGACATTTGGAAGCATGATAACTTTTTTTTCTTCAGAAAAGTAAGATGAATTGAAATTTTGAAATGAGTAAAGAAAAAAAAATCAAGAGAAGCAGCCAATAAAATGCGTACACGTCATAGCCGACTATAGCACAAACGGTGTGAATGAGAAATATAAACGTCGCTAAAAAAATCGTCGAGAGAAACCAGAAAAGCCTAAAAGCCGACCTTTTTTTTTTCTCTCCTCTATCTCAGCTTCTGCTGGATCTCTCCAGCAGACGATCTTGTTCGGAGAGATTCGTCGGGTAAGGGGTTTCTGCTCTTTTCTATTTTGCTTTTGTGCTGATACCTGTTGTATGTCTCGATTTTGATTTTCATTTCGATTTCCCCTTTGTGTTGGGAGGTTTTTCTGTCGACTTATGCGGTGGGTTTTTTCTCTTTTAGGGACCAATCGATCAAGGCTTCTCGGGCAAAGAGGTGAATAGCTTTTGATATTTAATTTCTAGTTTTTTTTAGGGTTCAATTGTAAGCTGTTGATTTGAAAATTGTTTATGTTTCTGTGTACTTTTGTTATGATTCTCGGATGCTTAATGATTTGAATTACTGGGTAATATCTGCATGTGTGGTTTCTGTATGTTTTAGAAATCTGAAATGATTCGCTATTTAGAAGTTATTACCATTTCATTTCTGTCAAGAAAGTTAGTGTTGGATGGAAGTGAGATTAGCTATGTAGGGGTTTCTATGCTTTAGGAATTTGAATTGAATTGCTATGAAAGTTCTTAATTTCTATCCTCTGATATAAAGGGCTAGGCTTTTTCATTTTATTTCTGTTAAGAAAAGGTAGTGTTGAATGGAAATGAGATTAACTCTTGTGGGTTTTGTATGTTTTAGATATTTGAAATGATTTGCTATGAAAGTTATAGATAATTGCTAAGGTTTCATTTCTGTGAAGAAAGGTAGTGTTGGATTGAAATGACTTAAGCTACTCTGTTGTTGGTAGATGATTCTATTACAGTTCTATTTGTCTAATATCAGGTGTGCGTTTGTGGAATTAGCTGCAAGGTGGCAAAAATATTGCAGTCCATTTAGGTAGCTTTACGGTTGGGAATCATGTTTTAGCAGTATCTGTTTGTGTTTTAAGGTTTTAGTATTACCAAAAAAGCGGCTCTAGGCTTGTTTCTGTTTTCTTCCTTCTCTGTATTTGAGATCTTGAACCGTTCGAAGGGATCCATAAGCAGTTTAGTTATAGGCTTTGAGATAAATTGGTTCTTTCTTGAAAACAATATGTTCTTCTGCTTATATTTGTTATGGTTTGTACTAATTGGTTTTGTATACATTAGTGAAAGAGGAGATTAATAGTTAACAGTTCAGACTTGTATTTGTTTTATTCTATGTTACTGAAACTGAGGCGTTTTTAGTGTAGAAATGGACCACGACAAGACAGGATGCCAAAGCCCACCTGAAGGTCCGAAGCTATGCATCAACAATTGCGGTTTCTTTGGAAGCGCTGCAACAATGAACATGTGTTCAAAGTGTCACAAGGCTATCTTGTTTCAACAGGAACAAGGAGCTAAGTTTGCTTCTGCAGTGTCTGGAACAACATCATCCAACAACATCATGAAGGAGACCCTAACTGCTGCGTTGGTTGGTGTTGAAACCAAATCCATTGAGGCTATGACTTTCTCTGTCCATCCATCCTCTGACTCTGTCGTTGCAGAGGTAGTTTTAGCAGAAGAAGAAGCTGTGAAACCAAAAGACGGACCAAGCCGATGTACTACTTGCAATAAGCGTGTTGGTCTGACTGGATTCAAATGTCGTTGTGGTAACCTCTTCTGTGGGACACACCGTTACGCAGACATACATGACTGTTCCTTCAATTACCATGCTGCTGCGCAGGAAGCTATAGCTAAAGCAAACCCAGTTGTGAAGGCAGAGAAGCTTGATAAAATCTGAAACTCTGTTTTACTTCCTCCTGTCTTGTGTCTGGTTCAAAGTATCTCTCATGTTAAAAAGGTTTGTTGTAGGTCGAACGAATGAAAGCGTGCTTGATCTTTAGCTTTCTTCCATCTCTCTGCAGTATTTATGGTGTGAAACTATCTATTATCTGTGTTTACAAGCAGAGAGAGATTTGGTATGTGCTCTTAAAAAAAATATGCTTTGATGTGTGTCTTCTTTCTTACTATTTTATGAGCACTGTGTTTATGTTACCTTTGGTCTGTATCATACTGAGATTGTCTCTTTAGCTCTTTTCAAGCTTTTTTTTTATAAAAAAAAACAGGCTTATGTATGTCCTTCAATGGAGGTTTTAGGTCCCAGGCTAATTCCTTATCAGTTCTCTGCTTGGCGAGCTATGTAACTGATCAAAGTCATGATCTTTGACATTGGTCGATGCAAATCCTAGAGACTTGTCTCACATAATCAATCCCGTTGTTCTTGGTATCGACCGGGCACATGGACCGGCCATAACATTAGTCCTTGGCCACGAAAAAATTCCTTTTCCAAATTTCATTTTTTAACAAATCAACTCTTTATTCATCAATTTGTGTAGTCTCGGTATCCAAATATTACTAAAATGGAATGTTATATTATAGCAAATTTTATATCTAATTTACCCATATATATTTCTTAATTTATATTTTCAACATTCAGATTTCTTTCTATTTAGTTTAGAGGAGGTAGATATATCAATAACTTAATTTCTTTTTCTTTTCTTTTATGCATTATTGTGTCATAAATTAAAATCTATACAAATTAATCTCATCAATTTTAACATATGCCAAATCAGAAATATTGTAAACTTGTCAAGAAAATATGAAATAAAATTATATTAATAGTTGATTAATGAAAAATGGAAAACAATCTAGAATAGCTGTAGACAATACCACAATGTAGACATATAAAATGCCAACGAACGTAACCAACCATATTACATCTCACCACTTTTAGTTCCTAAACTCACCAACGACGAAATGACAGGAGCATTGTCGTCGCTGGGAACAAAACGCGACGTTCCAAAACCGCACATCATGGTGTTTCCATATCCAGCACAAGGCCACTTGCTTCCTCTTCTCGACTTAACCCATCAAATTTGCCTTAAAGGCCTAACAGTCTCCATCATCGTCACTCCTAAAAACCTTCCGTACCTCTCTTCTCTTTTGTCCGCTCATCCATCTTCCGTATCTGTCGTCACTTTTCCTTTCCCTCATCATCCTTCAATCCCTCCCGGCGTTGAAAACGTAAAAGACCTCGATGGTTCCGGTAATCATCAGATTATGGCTTCTCTTCGTCAGCTCCGAGAGCCCATCATCAACTGGTTAAGTTCTCACCCCAATCCTCCGGTCGCTCTCATCTCTGATTTCTTCTTTGGATGGACCAATGATCTCGGTATTCCTCGATTTGCTTTCTTCTGTTCCGGAGCGTTCTTAGCTTCGGTTCTCCATTTTCTCTCAGACAAGCTTCATCTCTTTGAATCAATGGAACCTGTCTGTTTCTCGGATCTTCCTCGGTGCCCTATTTTCAAGACAGAGGAGATACCACCTTTAACATCGAAAGATCTCGAACGTATTAGAGATATCACGATGAATTTATCGAGCTATGGATGTACCTTCAATTCTTGCGAGTGTTTGGAAAAAGAGTACATGGAGCATGTGAAGCAAAAAGTGGGCCATAACCGAGTTTTCAGTGTTGGACCGGTTTCTTCAACCGGGTTAGGTAGGGGACATTCCGAATCCGACGTGGACGTCAAGGGTTTGATGAGTTGGCTCGACGGATGTCCAGATGGATCCGTGCTATACATCTGCTTCGGAAGTCAAAAGGTGTTGACTAAAGAGCAGTGTGCTGCTCTGGCTTTTGGACCAGTTCGTAAATGATAGGTTGCTGGTGGAGCATATGGGTGTGGCAGTGAGGGTCTGTGAAGGGGGGAAGAATGTGCCGGAACCGCATGAGTTGGGTCGTGTCATAACTGAAACAATGGGTGAGCGCGGGCACGAGGTGCGTGCTCGAGCAAAGGAGATGGGACATAATGCACAAGCTTCGACTCAAGAAGGAGGAAGTTCAAATGCAGATTTAGAAAGACTTGTCCAAGAATTGAGCTTGTATGAAGATATGATTCAAAGTTGTTAAAGATTATCAGCGTTTTCTCTTGAAATCATGATATTCATAGCATTACCGGAATAAGGCCAATTGGAGTCTTCCTAAGAACTATAAAGACCGAGTCTGTAAAATTAACAGGAGGCTTAATTAGATTAAAGACAAATTATCAACTCCTCTCATGTTATCTAATAATACTGAAGGTGCCCCAACAAAAAAATAAATCGACTCCTAGGAAATTAAATTCGAGCCAGAGAAGGGATGAACGAGGTGGAACATAGTATTCTCTTGATTTAATGTAACGGAAGAATCAAAGAGGATAAAGTTAAACTAGGGCATTAAAAGCGAAGAAAACAAGTTTATATAACGGAGAAGGAACACGAGAATAATGATTTTTGTTGTGTTTTTTTGTTACATGTAAATATCACATAAGTCAATGTTGTTTTTTACATGTGTAGCAAAATCCTTTACATTTAGTCCTTGGCAACAAAAGATAAAAACAAGTGTTGAAATTATTTTATGAACAGTCATTTATAAGTGTATATGTAATTATGGACAAGAGTTATTATTCATTTCTTTCTAGAACTTTTATTTTGTTTTCTCTTTTCTACCACCTCTGACAATTATTAAACACACATACACAGGGGAGTAGTTTAGTAGTTTGGTGAGTATATTTATGAATAGTTTGGGGACAAAGTTAAAGGATTAGCTTGTTGAACAAGCTTATGAATAATTTGGAGACTGAGTTAAAAGAGTAGCTTGGTGAGCAAGCTTATGAATAGTTTGAGGACAAAAAGCTTGTAAAAACTTAGAGAAAAACTACTTTTCCTTAATTATAAAATAATAAAAATCACATTTCATAACATTTAACATTTGATTTGATGTATTACGTATCATCTTGTTAAGAATCTTATTATAGAAAAATTTGTTGGGATAAAAATCACGAGAAGAAAAATTTAGTGTGATAACGTAATCTCCCTCTGAAAGATGGATACAATATTCTTTTTACATATCTTGTAGACGATGCATCCCAATATTATAAATGTGTTTTTGACATGTTGATGCAAGAAATTTTTTTGTGAACAACATATGTTACGTTGTCACTTAAACATAAATATTGGATATCAACTTCATGGTTCTTCTCAAGTTCTTTGGGATAGGAGAAAAACTCGGGGATATGGTTCGTCTTATCGCTCATGATGTAACATTTCTTAAGTTGAACAACATAAGTAGCATTATCCTCAAATAACTTTGTAGGTTTTTTCCCCGTGTCCAGTCCGCTAGCATCTTGTATATGGTGTATCATGAATCTAAACCATACATACTTTTTACACGCTTCATGAAGTGCTATGGTCTCCGCATGATTTGAAGAAGTGACAACAACTCTTTGCTTCTAAGAACGCCACGAGATCGTAGTACCTCCCATTGTGAAAACATATTTAGTTTGCAGTCGAGCTTTATGTGGGTTCGATAAGTATCTAGCATCTGCAAAACCAAATAGACCACACACAGAGTTTCTCGAGTAAAATAATCTCAAATTTATCGTACCTTGAAGATACTGAAATTTGCTTTATTACAATCTAGTGTCTCCGAGTAGGAGATGAACTGTATCTTGCAAGAAAATTAGTAGCAAACATTATATCTGGCCGAATACAATTTTCAAGATACATGAATAGCACTCATATAAGGCACTTGAAGACCTAATACTTCCACGTTATTTTCACAAGGTCAAAATATATCTTTCTCAACATTAAACGGTCTCTTGACCATCCGGGTACTCAAATGATTTTCTTTATCCATATTATAAAGTTTTAACACCCTCGTGGTGTAATTGTATTGATGCACTAATTATACTATCTTGGAGATGTTCTATCTGGAGCCCAAAATAAAACTTTGTCTTTTCAAAGTCTTACATTTCAAACACCTCTTTCATATGAGTTCTTGCATCATCAACTTTCTTTTGAATCTCAATGATGTTAAACTCATCAACATATACAACAATGGTCACAAAACCTAATGAGGATTTCTTGATAAATACACAGGGGCATATAGCAATGTTGATATATCCTTTAGTTAACATATATCCACTTAAGTGATTATACCCTCATGCGTCCGGATTGCTTTAGTCCTTACAGTGGTCGATGTAACTTGACCGAACAAACATTTTGGATTCTTCTCGGATTTTTTTTTACTTCATTAATCTTGATTCTTTCTGGAATTCTCATGTATTTGTCATTATCAAGTGATCCATACAGATATGCAGCCACAACATCCATAAGGTAACTTTCCAAACTTTTAAATGTCACTAGGTTCATTAAGTATCTAATGTGATTGCATCCATGATCGGAAAATATGTTTCATCATAATTCATTCCCGGTCTTTGACAAAAACCTTGTGCGACAAGTCGGGATTTATATCATGTGACCTCGTTTTCTCATTTCGCTTTTGAACAAAAACTCATTTACATCCGACTGGCGTTACATTACCAGTTGTAATAACAACATGTCCAAACACACTTCTCTCATGGAGAGAGAGTAATCCATCTCTCGTGGCCATTTTCCCAGTATCCCAATCGAGCCTTTTCTAGCACTCTCATACGAATCTCGGATCTCGATCATTTCATCTTCAATTTCATTGCATACAGAAAAGCAGAACACTCCATCATCATATTTTATTTCATTTCGTACCCATACTTTTTCATCTTGATTTTAATTAATGAAAATCTCACACTTTTCTATTTTATGTTCTTCCAGAGTCTTTTCATATGTCTTCTTAACATTTCTCATGATATATCTCTACTAGAAGATTTTCAATACTTTCTTCTAACTTCTATTTCTTCCGGGTATTTTATATTTAGAGCCCATCGTCAACAAACCTTGAGTTATTTGCATTGCTCCCATCAATTTTTTGTTTTGGAATTTCGATTATTGATGGCGTATTTGCAGTGAGTATATAGAATTTTGTTACCCTATTTTTACATGTGAACGCGTCTGGTAATTGGTTTACCATCGTATGTGCATAATTTTTTGAACTTTCATCTTTCGTTGATTAGTAGGATGATCAAGATAAGCCGGAGAGGGTGTACACCATGTGATATCATATGGTGATTCTTATCATCCCTCTAATGCGGGAAATTCACTTTCATCAAAGTGGAAATTGCAAAACCGTGTCGTGAACATGTCACCAGTCTTTGGTTTAAGATATCGAATTATGCTCAATGACGTATACCCGACATATATTCCCGATATCCTCTACGCTCCTACTTTTGTTCTTTGTAGTGGTGTTATGGGAACGCAAACCGCACACCCAAAAACACAGGGATGAGATATATCGGGTTCTTGGGCGTATGCCAAGTGTAACAAAGAATATGTAATATATGCATTTTTCCTAAGCCGAACCAATGCGGCTACATGAAATATAGCATGTCCCCATACAAAAATTGTAAGCTTTTTTCTCAGTATCAATGGTCTTGCAATTAACTATAATGGTTTTATTAAACTCTCAACCATGTCATTTAGTGTATCCTCAACATTGATCCCCATTGATATAAAATATTCATCAAGTTTTTTTGAAGTGAATTCACCAGCTTTATCAAGTCTAGCTATATTCATGGCATAATCATGTAATTTTTCTCTCAACTTGATCATTTAAAGGCAATGAAATTTACGAAAACCGTATTTCTTATGGCCAATAGACAACCATGTGACATCTACTAAATGTGTCAACTAATACCATTAAATATCAAAACGGCCCGCATGGTGGATGGATAAGTCCACATATATCACCGTGTATTCTTTCTAGGGATACCGAAAATTCATTCCCAAATTTGTTGGTGACAAGCTGAGTGATTATTTTCCCTTGAGAACATGCATTACATGTTGTTGCGGCTACAACAATGTATGTATGTCACGTTCGAGAGGAATTTGGGCTTCTTGGACCTTAGATAAATTGGCATGGTCTTTGTCATCCAGATGCTACAGACCTCGTAAGAAAGGGAGTCTCCTGATCCGCTATTGAATCCACTAGGGGGTGAACTGTAAGTTCTCTGGGTCTTCGATGCCACAGGGTTGCGAGCGGGTCAAAAGGGGGTGCTTACTCCGGAATGTTCCTGGAATTACCTTGGGGTGTTCTATCGACTTCCTGGGGTGTTGCTGAAATATGATGTGGAGCGGGGGTTTTCCTGCAAGGCAGTAAACCTCCTACAACAGCAAGGAACAACGTGAAGTCTCCGAGAAAGACACGATGAGGGCTATTTCCCGAAGATTCTACGACGCTCAAATCAGTAATGAGACCACAAAACTAATGTCGGAAAATGGAAAAAAATATTGGGAATATAGAGAGGAAAAGGGTTTCGTTCAGCGCTGGTCCAAATGGGCAGTATCCAAACTATTTGGTATTTAAGGAGCTGTTTGAGGTGAAAAGAATGAAAGGAAGTGTATTTGTGTTGGACGGGGTTTGAAGAGACTTGTTGTGAAGGGGGAGTTATACTTCGTAACAATAAGTTTGAAAACGGCGGTTTTGGACCGACTTCTCCTCTAAGACCGGGTTTTTTAGATAAAAATCGGTCATTTCGATGGTTTTGAGTGAGAAAATAGGAGCTTTGCACCTAAAGTTAGGAGCTTTAACCACAAGGTTTCAGCCCGTGCAGGAGAGAAACACGATCACTCTCGAGATGTACTCAACGAGAGTTATTAGAATCCTTAGGTGAATCTAAGAAACTAGAGTGAGTGAAAACCGAGTAGGGATTAAAACAAAAATTTCTTTGAGAAACAAAGGAAAACAAAGAAAGCTTATTCTAATTTCAGAATAAATGAAGAACAAACCCTTTCTCGTAGCAAGGTAGGATTATATTAGAAGATACCTGACCCGAGATAGTATGTCGGGTGATTGGGTTGATTTTGATGTATTGGTTGGGTCGCGGGTCTGATCGTACTATAGTAGATGCCTCAAGTAGTTGCGGGTCGGATCGTACATACACTCGAGTACTTTTTACCTACAACTTTTTTTCGTTTTGGTCAGTTGGCATATCTTGCGCTTCTGAGGTGCATGTGATTCATACCAAACGGGTATTGGAGGCGCTCTATATTGTTTGTCGCATGTAGACAAAGTCTTTCAAAGTGATATTTGTGTTATCAAGGCGTGCGTGGTCTCCAAGCTAGCCTTGCAGCCTATGGGTACTTGACATATGGATGGTATTAGACGTTATTAACAAATTTTCGTTCGAAACGATGAGGCTTGGCGGGAGTATATAACTTACAAGTGATAAATGATTAATTCATACGTGGTCCGGGTTGTGATACTCAACTCAGACTGTGTAGACCTCTTTAGGGCATTCCTCCAGGTCGGGTCGTCACTTGCTTACAATTTCTCTAAGACGGGATAAATGGCCAGTAAATCTCGTCCGCGAAGACGCTAGGAGATGACCCCTATGCTCTGTCACGTGCCACTGCATAATCAAGCCATGGAGCAATTGTTCATTCGTTACTACGGCCTTGGCATTCCCTGCCGAATAGTGTAGCCACACTATCTAAAAATGGGGTACAATGTCCCTAGTGACCCCACCTATAGGGTACATGTAGTTACTACTCGTTTCTAAGAGTCTAATTTATTCGTTCTTTGCATTTCATAACTCCTTATACCTTTCTTCTAAATTTAAAAAAGTGCAAATTAGGTTGTAGATTATTCGTCCTAATATAGAACCATAACCTTAAAACTGTGGCCGACTATATTATGATTATCCGACTACGCATGTGACTTGTTTTCTTATTTCAACGTTAAAAATTATCAAGAAAATATTTATTTGTTGTCCCGAGATTTCCTGAATGTTGCATTATTACAGGTTTCTCGGATTCTCTAGTAATCAAATCTACTCTTTGAATACACGTCAGTTCGAAACGACTACTTCTCTTTCAGGGTCGGCTCTTGGGGTGGCCAGAGGGGCCCACGCCTTGAGTCCCATCCAATTTAAAAAAATTTATTAAGGAAAAATGTAAAAAAATTAAATTTAAAATCTTTTTATATTAGAATTGGTCCAGATTTTTGCCCAAGGCCTGTTTTCTTTTTTAACACAACACATCAACCGAACCAAAAATCCATTCGAAAAATAATGAATTTTAGTGTTGGTAAATTTCGTGACAAAAATGTTGGTAGATTTTAATAAAAATCCATCGATTCTCTTTGCTTTAATTTTGTGTAGTCTCGTTATTAAATATAGATATAATGGCATTTTATGATTTTATAGTTACTTTTTATTTCTAATTTACGTTTATTTCTTTACTTTTTATTTGTGAACAGCTGGTAGATTTCTTTTTGTTTAGTTTATAGGATGTAGGTACATTCATAAATGTAATTTCTATTTGAGATTTCTATTTTTATGATAAACACGACAAAACACATGCAAATAAAATAACCTACATATGTCGTTCAAAAATAGGGAAAAATATCAGAAAATTTGCATTATTACAATGTAGACATATTCCTAAAACCTAAAAAACAAAAAAAGTGTAGACATATTCCCAATATAAAATGCCAATGAATGTAATGTAACCAACCATTTTACATCTCACCACTTGGTTCCGGAAAACACCAACGACGAAATAACAGAAGCAATGCTTTCGCTGGAAACAAAACGCGACGTTTCAAAACCACACATCATGGTGTTTCCATATCCAACACAAGGCCACTTGCTTCCTCTTCTCGACTTAACCCATCAACTTTGCCTTAAAGGCCTAACAGTCTCCATCATCGTCACTCCTAAAAACCTTCCGTACCTTTCTTCTCTTCTATCCGCTCATCCATCCGCTGTATCTGTCGTCACTTTTCCTTTCCCTCATCATCCTTCAATTCCTCCAGGCGTTGAAAACGTGAAAGACCTCGGTTGTTCCGGTAACATTCCGATTATGGCTTCTCTTCGTCAGCTCCGAGAGCCTATCATCAACTGGTTAAGCTCTCATCCCAATCCTCCGATCGCTCTCATCTCTGATTTCTTCTTCGGATGGACCAACGATCTCGGTATTCCTCGCTTTTGCCTTCTTCTCTTCCGGAGCGTTGTTAGCTTCGCTTCTTCATTTCCTCTCCGACAAGGTTCATCTCTTAAACTCAATGGAGCCTGTCTGTTTCTCGGATGTTCCTCATTCCCCTGTTTTCAAGACAGAGCATATTCCTTCGTTAATCCCGCAATCTCCGTCATCACAAGATCTCGAAAGTGTTAAAGATGTCGCAGTGAGTTTCTCGAGCTACGGTTGTATCTTCAATTCTTGCGACTGTTTGGAAGCAGAGTACATGGAGCATATGAAGCAAAAAGTGGGCCATAACCGGGTCTTCGGTGTTGGACCGGTTTCTTCAATCGGGTTAGGTAATGGACACTCCGACTCCAAAGTGGACGCGAAGGCTTTGATGAGTTGGCTCGACGGATGTTCAGACGGATCCGTGCTATACATCTGCTTCGGAAGTCAAAAGGTGTTGACTAAAGAACAGTGTGCTGCTCTGGCTCTTGGTTTAGAAAAGAGCATGACCCGGTTCGTTTGGGTGGCTAAGAAAGACCCGATACCGGAAAAGTTCGAGGACCGGGTCGCTGGTCGTGGAATGATTGTTAGAGGGTGGGCGCCTCAAGTGGCTGTGTTGAATCATGTGGCGGTTGGTGGGTTTCTAAGCCACTGTGGATGGAACTCGGTGTTGGAAGCGATGGCTAGCGGAACAATGATCTTGGCTTGGCCCATGGAAGCAGATCAGTTTGTGGATGCGAGGTTGCTGGTGGAGCATATGGGTGTGGCGGTTAGAGTCTGTGAAGGAGGTAACACTATACCGGATCCGCTTGAGTTGGGTCGGATTATAGCTGAAACAATGGGTGAGTATGGACGGGAGGTGCGTGCTCGAGCTAAGGAGAAGGGACAGGAGGCAAAGGCTGCCACTGAAGAAGGAGGAAGTTCAACTGCAGATTTAGAAAGACTTGTTAGAGAATTGAACTCATAATTAATCGTTAAAAGCCTTTAAAAAAGTTTATATTCAAATAAAATGTGTGTTTCATTGTTAAAACTTAAAAGCATCAATTGAAGAAGATGAAACATAGAGTCTCATTAAGAACTACAAAAGTTTGAAAATTAACGAGTAACCTAGTTAGATTGAAGATAAATCATCAATTTTTTAATTTCAGATACCAAATCTTAACATCCTAAAACTAAAAGTGTACAGACACAACTTCATAAACCATATGAACATCAAAACAGGACAACATAAGCGAATAAGAAAAACCAAACTGTATAAAATCAATGAGATAGAGAATTCAAGATAGCGATGGTTGTGAAGTATATGAATTTGGATACAAACTAGGATGCTTAGTTTTCAGTAAACAAAACGAATCTCTGATTTTGGAGATCTGGACAGAAGTAAAATTGACAAACCTGAAGAAGGAATATGATCCGCCCATGACAGGGGACACTCTCCAACGCGCTACAAGCATATGAGAATCCATCGCAATTTCTGAAAGGAACTGTTGAGTTCGAACAATAGAAAAATCCTGCTAGGGTTTTGTTTTTTTTCGTACATCTGAAACTAGAGACCTTAAACCCTAATTACAGAGCCCTTCTCTGCATCTTCGACCTTTAAGTATTCGTTCTCTTGTACCTGTCCTATGGTCTCTGCTTACCCAGAAATCTCTCGGGTCAACCCGGAATTATTCGAAACTTCGAATTGACTCGTAGCATTCACAGACACACAGAGCATAGAGTAGAGACTAGCTAAAATTTCCGAAGCACCCCTAAATTTAGTTATTATTTACAAATGGTCATAGAAACTTTTTTTTTCTTCACGAAGTAACTCTAAACTTTAAAGAGTAACAGTGGGAATCAAAATATGGAAATAGATAATCATTTTCCAAATTTCGAGTGAAAAATTGACAAAAATAAAAATGTGAAAATCAGCTCATATAATCCTAAATTTTTTTAGGAATAGTTAGAATAATCCTTTTTAATTTTAATTATCCAAATAATATATTTTTAATTATGATTTTTGGTAATTCCAAAATTATCCATTGATTAAATCTATCAAATGTTATGTTAAAGTTAAAAAAAAAAAAAGTATAGATACTCTCTCTGTTTCACAAATATATATCTTTTAAAGTTTTTATACATATTAAGAAAATCATAAATACTTAATCATAAATGCATCAATTTTTATTACTCAACAATTTCCTATATCTCTAAATCAATAGTAATTTAATAAATTTAATTAATCTTCTTAAATTTTCAAAATGTCATTATTAATTACTAAAATTTGCATTGAAAACATAAAAATTGTATCTTTGTGAAACAAAATTTTTTTCTAGAAAATGTATATACGTGGAACGGAGGGAGTATTAAGCAAGTATGTCAAGTTATGTAGAATAAATACAAGTCTATTAGATATATTTTGGGAATTCGGCCAAAAAAATCTCCAACATTTCACGAATTGCGGAAAAAAACACGAACTTTTGGACGGACCAAAAAAACACCGAACTTTGTTTAACTTGTCAATTTAATCACAATGTTTTCGTTGACTTGCCAAATTAAACACACCGTAATAGAAAAATATGACACCGTTTGTTGATTGTTTATTATTGGCGTTAAGTGAAACGAGTCGTTTTGTTATATCCAATACGACGTCGTTTTGAAATATTTTTTTTCAAAAATATGTTTTTCTCAACCTGTGTACTCAAAACCAATATGGGGGTACGTTATCACTAGTGCTAGTAACACTTTCTTGTATATGTGTGACAAATTTTCTTTTATTGTATTAGATAAATTTTATTAGGTAAAGACTAAAAAGTTTAACAAATATAAAATATCTTGAAAATTTTCTAAAAATTCAAAAGTTCAAGAAAAATCTTGGAAAATTTTTATTTTTCGTTAAAAATAATCCAAAAGGTTAAAAAAATTACATAAGATCCATAAAATTAATAAAATACTAAAAATTAAAATTAATGATTAAAATAATTCTTATTATTTTGACATCTAATGATTAAAATTATTTGAAATGTATTTTTTATATAAATTAATGTATTTTAGATAAAATAATCAAAATTACATAATTTTAAATATCATTTGTATATTTTATCTTAAATTCATTAAACTACAAATGTTATCATATCATTTATTTATTTTATCACACAAAAA
The DNA here is from genome assembly GCA_900116095.1 of Euclidium syriacum. Lineage (NCBI taxonomy): Eukaryota > Viridiplantae > Streptophyta > Magnoliopsida > Brassicales > Brassicaceae > Euclidium > Euclidium syriacum. The sequence continues at coordinate 16,440,181 of FPAK01000002.1, read as the reverse complement.
TAGAAATGCATGTTATTAAATTATTATCTTGTAATGTATAAAAATTTTGAAGTTTTTGGAAGCTATTTTCTTGGAAGGACCTTCTTTTTTCTTTTTAAATACTATTTTTTTTAATATATGATATCAATTTTAAATTTAGGAGTGTAATTTTTTGTACGAAAATATACAGTGTGATAAATACTATATATATTTTTCATCTTAAATATATTAATTTATATAAAATAGATTTCCAATAATTTTAATAAGTAATTTATTTTTAGCATTTTTGAATTTTATAGATCTTTTGGAATTTTTTAACTTTTTGGATTTCTTTTTAAAAATTGTGAAATTTTTTTATTTTAAACGAAAAATATAATTTACTTACAATTTTAATTTTAATCATAACTTTTCTTAGATTTGTCTTGAATTTTTTAATTTTTGGGAATTTTTCAAGGTTTTTTATATTTGTTACATATTTTAGTGTTTACCTAATACAATAAAAGAAAATTTGTCACATATTTACATAAAAGTGTCAGTAGCAATAATGGTAAAGGTCTCTCATATTGGTTTGGAGTTCACATTTTCGAATCTTGAGAAGAACATATTTTTGGAAAAAAAAAAATTCAAAACGACGTCGTCTAAGTTAACGCCAATAACAAACAGTGTCATATTTTTCTGTTATAGCGTGTTTAATTTGGCAAGTTAAAAAAAACATTGTGATTAAATTGACAAGTCAAAGAAAGTTTAGTGTTTTTTTTGTCAGTTCAAAAGTTCATGTTTTTTTCGGCAAATTCGTGAAAAGTTGGTGCTTTTTTTGCTGAATTTCCGATATATTTTTGAAGTTTAAAAAAAAACGTGTGGATTTTACGCAGGTTTGTCAAGTACATGCAGACTATAGTCAAGTCTACCAAATATAATGTTGAAGTCTGAAAAAAAAAAAAATGTGGATTTTACATTAGTCTACCAAATTCCGTAAACTAAATACAAGTCTACTAGATATGATTTTGAAGTCTAAAAAAAAATATGTAGACTTTACGCAAGTCTACCGAATATTTGCAGACTATATACAAGTCTACCAAATATGATGTTGAAGTCTGTATAAAACGTGTAGACTTTACGCATGTCTATCGAGTTATGTAGACTAATTACAAGTTTACTAGATATTATTTTGAAGTCTTATTTTGAAATCTGCAAAAACGTGTAGACTTTATGTAAGTCTTCCAAATCTCCATGGACAATATACAAGTCTATCATACTTGTATATTAAAGTGTGAAAAAAATTGTAGATTTTACGCAAGTTTACCGAATCATATAGGCTACGTTCAAGTCTATTATATATGATTTTGAAATCTGAAAAAAAGACGTAGGCTTTATGCAAATCTATGAGAATATATACAAGTTTACGTGAGAATGCAAATAATTTTTTATAACATTAATTTTTATATTATTCATGTTCCTATGTAAGGATAATTAAAACTTTTCAATTATTAAATTTTGAAAAAGAATTAAATTATTTTTAAAAATTTTGGCAAATAAATTAAAGACTAATAGATTAAAAGTAATTTCGGAAAAATGTTTTTAAAATATTTAATAGGTTATTTTAGCTATTTTATATATTTTATTGGTTAGTATAGTAAACCACATGGAAGCTTATGTTTTCTGATTATCTCAATTAAACAGAACAAAATGTTTAGTTAACTTCTAACTAGTTAATAAACCAGCACCAAGGACTAAACAAAACGAAAGGAAAAACATAAAACTAAGAAACGAAGACCAAACTTGAAGAACACATGCACGCAATTAATTGATGCATAAGAGCAAAGAAATTTAAAAGAAAACCCTAATCAACACTCGTTGTTGTTGTTGCAATCATCTTGTTGCTCGATATCCGACGCAGCCTCATAGTAATCCTCATGATCTCCTCCAAAGCTATCAATCCCACAAGGGACATGACCATTCCCAAAGGCCTTGACATGGTCCTTAAGCGACCTCTTGTGCTTAAAATCCGAGCCACAAGAGCAATACCACAGCTTACCACAATTTTTCTCATGCGTTCTCCAATCTCCTTTCACTGCAAAGGCCTTACCACACCTGCGACAAGCAAAGGGTCTAGACCCGTGTTTCCGTTTGTAATGTGTTTGGAGGGTTCGAAAGTCCTTGAGAGGCCTGGCTCTTGGGTGGTCGATGTTGTTCTTGCAGCCCGGTGCACAGCAGAAACATGGTAGTCTTAGCATTCCTGTTGGTTGGGTTCCTCTTAACGATTCTGGTCCCTTTCTGTATTGTGAGCCGTGTCCCCACATGTGCATCTATAATAAAACGTCAAAAGTTTTATAAGGTCATTTAATCACAACAAAGGAGTCAAACAAAAGAGTCACTAGTCTTAGAAACTATTGGCTTAAAACTTTTAAGTCTAGCTTACATGCGATTGTGGTTGTTAACTATGGATTTAAAAGGTTTCATATGTAATTTTGTACTTATTTTTCAAAAAATATATTTAATTGTCCATTAGTTAGAAATATTAAATTCAAATGCACAAGTTAAACGGTATTTGCTTATGCTTGAGTTTGTGTTTTGCATTTTTAATTTTCAAAAGATAGTTGATGATGTTAACATCAAAATGTTACGTCCTTTTAAAGATAAATGCAATAATTTATTAGATAAACATAAATGTAAAAAAGTTAATTAACTTATATGTAATATGTTGGCCAAAAAAAACCAACCTTTATATAAGATATAAATGTTGAATATAAGACACTTTATGAAAAGTTGGAGATGTAGATGTTGCTTTTGGCATGAAATAATATTAGGATGCATCTTTGCGGTATATATATATATATAAACAAAGTATTTATATATACTAAATAATCTACCAGACATTTATCTTCCTTATAGCTCTTTTAATTTGTGTGTTTTGGGGTTTTATGAGTTCACAAAAATCAAGAGAGACAATAAAGACGGAGGTGGGACTAAGCATGTTTCAGGGTTAAAAGGAGTCAGTCTGACAAAAACACTATTGGTTAAAGAAGATCTTCTGACTTAAACCCTTTTGATAAGTTGATCTAACATAGCTATCATCATTCAACACCCTGGAACTGATTTGACGTGTACCATCAAACTTTTAAAAGTTATTTATTCTCGAGTTACTAAACATCAAGGCGTACTAGTAATTACAAAAAGCAGTTGTTAATTACCACTATTATAGATACCCCTAAAGACCCATGAATCTAAAACAGTTCGTATACCTTTTATTATATAGATCGCAACAAAAAATAGCATAAAAACTATATGGGATAAAATTGGTTTTCAAGAACAAGAACTCAAATCTAAAAGTGAAATAGTTAATAGATGAATCTTGGATGGATGGATGGTGTGGTTAATACCTGCATGTTGTTGTATCTGTTGAATGTCTTGAAGCAAAGAGGACAAGAGAACTGTGTAGGACCAATCAAAATCTGAGCAGGAGTAGGTATCCAATAGTGATGACCTCTATGTAGATCTCCATGAACATCATCATCATGAAGATGGGACTCAACTGTAACCTCTACTTCTTGATCTTGATATTGATCTTGCTCGTCGGTGGTTGCATCGGGAATGATATAGCTCCCGGTGCTCCCACCAATACCGTAGTTTGGTAACCCTAGATGAAGATCCACGGTTACATGTGAGTCATCAAGAAAGTTTGGAGACCTCTGCTGATCTGTGTCCATAAAGTAGTGTTGATCTTGTTGTTCTTGGTGTCTCATGGGGCTTAAGCTAAGGAGAGGAAGAGCTTCTCTGAGTGGAGGTGAGTTAGGGAAAGTGGAAGTCGTCGGAGGAGTAGGAGAGATGTAATTAGGGCTTGTGGTATTAGGGTAGTAGAAGCTTCCTTGAGAGTTGTAAATGTAAGAGAGATGAGTGGAATAGTTGAAGTTAGTGTGGTCATATCCATTGTTGAAGAGATCGGAACAAGCTGGATTGGACATGACTTGGAGAGAAGACAAAGAAAAAGAAAGGCAACGTATCTATGGTTGATGGGGTTGTGCTATAGAGAGAGAGAGGATGTATGATTATGAGTGTGTGTGTGTGTGTATATATATATATATAACGTGTGAGATGTGACGAAGCGGTGGAAAATATTCATGATGATAAAAAAGGGTACGGAGAAGAAAGAAGGGAGAAAAGACCCAAGAAGAAAGTTGAAGATGCAAAAAAGAAACTTTGTTTGGGACTCGTGCAGTGGTGGATATTTGTATGTACGTATATGCACTATAAAGTCAAATATTAGATCCTTGTAACTTTAAAGAATTTTCTTTGGAGCGAAATAACAAAGATCTTTGTAACATAAAGAATTTTCTTTCGAGCGAAGTAACTTAATGAATTAAAGTGACAAGTATATATAATTTCAAATTTTGTAATTAACACGATTTCAATACGTATTATTTAGTAGATCAAATTTTAATATATACTTAAATATGACCATATTAATAATTCAATTAGATTCAATGTATGTTAAATTATTTTCAACTGATCATATTTTACACATGACAAAATATTATGATTTTAAGTAATTAACCAAAGTCTATTAGAAAAAAGATTATATTATATAATTATTAATTTTAAAAAAATATTCTACTAAAATATATATATATATATATGTATATAATAAAAGAAAATATAATTAATTTATAATTCTTAAAAGAAAAGAATTAAAATTTCTTAATCAATTGATATCTCATTTAATGTTTCATAGATAATATAACTATTTTTGTTAGATCTTATTATATAAAATTTATGTCTCTAATTTCTTAATTAATATATAAGTCCATTGATCAGATTTTGATGTATTAAAACTTTTGAACAAATATAAATGAGTAACTAAATATGTAAAATAAACCGAATTCAAACAGAAATAAAAAAATAATAATTATTTGAAAGTTGTGATAATACTTAGTTGGAATCCTCAAGATTTTTAAAAAATTATTTTTTTGAGTAAATAAAGAATAAAAGTAAGGGGAATTGAAAATTATAACATGAAAACTTATATCAAATACTATTTTTAAGGTGTTTTTGTAATTCTATATATACCCATAATTAAACTTTTTTTAATCGTATTTTTGCAAATTCGAGAAGAAAAAATACTATTCGGAAACAAATGTTTACTGAAATTGTTTTTGTTTAAAAATCATGAAATTCAATGAAACATTAAATGAAATTTTTGAAGGATAATCACATATTTGAGAAAGGTTTTTTGCGATCTTCATAAATTCATGAAAAAAATCATGAAAACATGTCAAAAAAAAATTTAGAAGGTTTCTCAAATCTGTAGTTTAGCTTCATGAGATTTATTAATAAACGTATTTTTTATCAAATACTATTAACAAATTATTATTAATGGTATTTATGGAATTAAGTAAACAAATATATTATTATTGTCAAATATATCTATTTAATGGTATTCAAGTCTATTTCTCAATTAAAAAATAAAAAACTTAATTCAAATATGAATATAAACAATTAAATACATAGAAATGTGTCGAAAATTTTAATTGGAAAACTAATAATAAATATGAGATTGAAAATAAATAAATAATTTTTTAATCTATTACGTCGGTTCTTTCACATCGTTATTCGTAATCTTTATTTTATTTTTTCTCACCGGTGATCTATTTTTATTTTTTAAACTTCTTATATAAGTTATAAAATTTTATTAAGAACGGTTTATACTTAAATATGCAAATACATATAATCAAACTTAATTAGAAATAAATAAATAAATAAACATAATTGACTCAAATTTAGTAGGAAATAAATATGTAGACACATATGACCAAATTTATTATAAACAAAGGGTTTGCATTCATTTACTTAATCTTATTTTATTTTTTTCACAGGTAGTCTAATTTTTTTAAAATTTTGTTTTTTGTTTTTTTTTCCACCAATTTATAAAATGGTTTTTATAAACCCTCGTATGCGAATCCTGAAAATTTTAACTATTAAAAAATTATCATACATCAAAACATAAGTTTGAAAGATAAAAATAATTACTGTAAACTAACGTGCCGGAATAGCCTCCAGACTAGACGATATGCCAGCTAGTCAAGATAACAAAAGTGGTAAGTAAAATTCACTTCATTGCAACTTATAACTCGGCCCACCTATTGACATCCAACGTCGACCCAATAATCTAACTGAATCACCCAATTACATGGTGTACTAATTCGGGTCAGGTATACTCTATAAATATTGTTGTCTCTTGTTACGAGAAAGTATCGGTTCTTCACTCACTCAAGTTTTAGCTAATTTCTCTGTTTTTTTCGGAGTTCCTTTGTTTTCTCTCAAAGACTTCACTCGGTTTTAAGTTAGTTTAACCTTGTTTAACAACTCGACTCCACCCCTGAGTTATACTAGTATTTTTGAGTGCTTCTCAAGCGTTTCCGGAACCACATCCGAATTGAGCTAAGATCTTAAGGTCAAAGCTCAGTTATTTTATGGTATAAAGCATTGTTCTTTTTTTATTAAATTCTCAAATGGTTCAATTTTTCTATAAAAGATTCAGATTTGAGGAGACTCTTTTCCAAGACTTCCTTTTCCAGCTTCAGAGCATCGCCCCTTTTCTGTGATTAGATTTTTTTGTCACTTTCGACCCCTCCGACCCAAATTCTCTGATTTTCCTTCTTACCACCATTAAAGCTCCACAAATCACAAATAACTATGATGTTGTTTATTCTTGTGCCATGAACTTAAACAAACCCCTTTCTTCTCTTGTTTTTTCCCAATATTCTTTCTAATTCTCGACATATGTCTCGCGGTTTTGTTACTAACTTGAGTGTTAGAGAATCTTTGTAAAACACACCCCCAAAGATTTCATGCAGTTCTTGTTGTTGTATGAGACTTGCTCCCATGCGGGACAAACCCCGCTCTATGTATTATTCCGACGGGGTGAGGTCAACCCTGTGATGGGTTCCCAAGGAGTTTGGAGTCTACATCCCCCTCTACGAACCGCTCACAGCTCCGAAGCACCGAAGCTCCAGAACTCAGAAGCGGAGCAGAACCTACCTTTTCATGCCCATCAACATACTTAAAATTCGAAGGTCCAGCCTAACCAGTCTTAGACTTAGGAAATGGAAGATCTTGAAAACGTGGTAAACTCGACGTTTTTTACCAAAACAATAATTATATATTATAAAGTTTTAAATTATTTACTATAAAAATATTTTATTTTCATAAGTGCATTTTTTTTTTGTTTATATACTTTAAACATAGTTTCACTTTTTCAATTTTTTATTTTATTTTTATTTTATATATTTTTAATGTAGAATTTATGTAAAACTATGTATTTAATCAGGAAAATTTTACATGGTGAAAATGTTTATTAATATATATCGAGTATTTGTGACGGTTTCCCAACAATTATATCCAACAAAATATTTCATTCGGTTTATTGTTGAAGTATAAATATTGAAGAAAGTTCTTGGAAATATGTAGAAAATTTTCAATAAGTTTCTCCTCCAACTTTTTTCGGTGGAGACAATCTCGACTAAAGTTTTCCGAAGACATGAAAATCGTCAGAAAACACAGTTTCTGAAAGATTTTTAATTGTTCTGGTTATCGGAAAAGAGACATTTTGTTGTAATGATATATAAATATACTTTTTGAAACGTGAATATTACTTAATGAAATCTGCCCAAAAAAGGTACTGAGTTTCAATACGTTTATGAATTACCATGAGTTTCTAGCTATTATGTCAAAACTAAGTCACATCTGAAACTGGATATAAATTAGTATAGATATCGAAACGTGAATATTAACTGAATTTATTGGTCACGAAGAGACCAACTAACCCAATGTACAACCAAGTATGAAAGGGATTATATACATGAATCAAAGATAGAGGCTTGTTCTCTACCTCAAAACATCCAACACCGATTATTATGTGTGTGTGTGTGTGTGTGTAATTAAGTATAGAATCATGTGTGTATATATTTGCGTGTGTGTGTTATTTATAAACAATTTGTTGTTGTGGGGATAATATATTGATGGCTTTGGGAAAGGAGATAGTTGTGATCTAAGACAGCACTTGCTTTGGTGGTCTCGTCTGCATGTCGGCTCCGCTTCAGAAACATATTACTTGGGAATGGCAACCCCAATTTCTTATTCATCTACACGTTAATGTGTTTTATATTGTGTTATATAAAGATTTGGTTTTTTACTTTCTTCCTAAAATTCATCCACGTACCGATTCATGCATACACTTCTGACTCAAAATAAAATTCGATGTTAATTACTTTTTCTAACATGATTTTCTAATATTTAATCATCTGATATTGTAAAGAATGGTTGCAGTACTATATTTGCTTTAACAAGAAAAATAATGGGTTGCAGTATTGCTTATAATAATATTGAATTAGTTTTTTTTTTGTTTTTATTCTTGTAGCATGTTACGAATCATACGATCATCTTGTTATGGTCTTTTGTTACTTATAAATTATTTTGGTTTATAGTTGTTTTCATTTATAAGTAATTAAAAAAAAACTAGGTCTCAGGGCGAAATAAAAAAAATTTGTTCTAGAGAGAAAATGCTCAAATATGAGATGTAAATAAAAAAACTAAACTCATAGTCAAATCTTTTTTTCGTGAAGAGATTGATCATATTTATAGGGATTATCTGTTCCGAACTCGATATAGAGTAGGGCAAAGATTTGTTAGGTTTAGCAAAGAGATGTCAAGTTGGATTGGTACAAAGTAGTATGTTGTTTTTCACTTAGTTATATTGTCTTATTTACCAGCTCAACAAGAAATGATTTCGGAGATTCATGTGGGTGACAAATGAGGCACACATTGTTCGTATGGAATTTAAAAAGTTCATAGTATTTGTTTCATATTATATACTTCTCAGAGTCCATCGTGCGCTTTTCATCTTATTGTCTTAATATTATCCTCTCCTATTACGTATAAAGGAAATACAATAATTCAGGTTTAAATCTTGCACATATAACATACTTAACCATTCTTTACATATTATGGTGGTTACTCAGTATTTAGTCCTGCTCGAACAAGATACGTAATCGTTATTCGTTAGATTAAAAATGAGAGTATAAGGATTGTGTGGTCCCACATGTGACGTGCTTTTTTGGCCATTATAGATTCATATACAAATATCCAAACAATTGATCATAAGTTAAGATAAGGAGTAGAACTGATTCACTTAAACTAATTACACATAACTCCAAAAAGATTTCTAAATTATCTATAGCTTTAAAAATTCTCTTAAACTAAAAAAATGTTATTTAGACCCAACAATATATAGTACCATAATACTTTTAGATTATAAGATTTCAGATCTTTAGCCTATAATATCCTTAGACAGGATATCAAAACCAGTAAATTAGGCTCTTCAAAGATTCCAAGTTGACTTGTGTTTTGAGAGGCACTTCTTTTCAATAGTCACATAATACACTAGATTATATAACGAAATGTTCATTAAACATGCAATAACAATCAATATAACACATAATATGTGATACTGGTCACTAGTTTTCAAGCTATTTAATTTGCCTAATATTGTAAGATAAAAATTGTGAAAATGGGTCAACGACCGTGGGTTTGAAAGTAAAATGTGTTGGTCGCAATGGGTGTGAACTAGAAGATCTTAAGGTAAAAGTCCAAATTAACACTTTACTTTTGATATTTATTAATTATCAGAGAATATAAAAACATGAGATGTTCCCGAGATAGCACGAGTGTGTATGTTTTGTGGTTGCACTTTGAAATTGCATCAGTACGTTCTTTCAAACGTCTCTTGTCTTCTGTTTCTTCATTGTTCTCTCTTCTCCAAACATTTTTATCTATCTATGCACCAGACTATATTAATACAACTTAAATGTAGTATTCTCATACAAGTCTTAATTAGTAACATAGATATACACACACTTGCATATTTATAAATACTCAGACCAAAAAAAGAAGAAGGTATTTATAAATACATAATTTGTATGTGCATAAGTGTGATGGCTACAATCATTTGTATGTAAGTCTTATGAGTGTTAAACTTTAATCAATGAGCAAAATTTTATGAGTTAGATTCTATGATGTGAGTTCTTGCACAAAATTTCATGATTTCACACATAATTTTACTATGGTGATAGTTAAAATATGTTTGAGTTGGATTTAATTAGAGTTGATTAGTTTAAAAATTGAGAGATTTATTAAATTAATAGAGTGTTTTGTGTATTCAAAGTCTAACATAAAAAAATTCATTGAAACAATTTTAAGAATAAAATAAATTATCTTGTTATGGTCATGTTTGGTCTCTATCAGTCAGTCGGATCTTCAGCGCAAGATAGTTCGAAGAAACCATTCCGCCGGGATTAAGGTAAAGAAAGGTTTTGGGTCCATGTTACCTCGGGAAGGTAAGTAAATTTCATGTCCTTAAACATGGTCCTAGAGCAGGTAGCAAGTTCTTAACCTCTTCAACTTTTCATAAAACCTTCACTAAGCGATGCAAGTAAGAAGCATGGATGAGAATCCAAAAGGCTCAGAGGGAGTTTGCCGAGCCCGGGCTTTGCGGCATCACTCTAGCTAACAATTTACTTGTTTTATCTACTTGTAACAGATATGGTAAACTTATCTCTTCAATGAAACTCTTTAAAAACGTTAAGTACTAATCCACGTTTCAGGTAACCAAATGTCGAGATGCTTGTTGGAGAACCATCCATGCCTTGATAATGCAAAAGCACGATGAAAAACTCTGTCAACAGGCAACAAACGATATGAAGCCCCTCTCATACACGTCTGCAATAAGTTGTTCACGCCTCGAGACTGAAGAACCTGCCAGCTAATCCGAACAAAAGTGGTAGGTGAAAAACACACAAGTGCATCATAAAACTCGACCCTCTGTTGACTGAAGCATCCAAGGATCAACACCGATCTGCTAAAATTAATCAAACTACCTATTTAGTATACTACATTGGGTCAAGTATATTCTATAAATACCACCCTATATCGCTACGAGAAAGTGTCAATTCTTCATTCGCTTGAGCTTTAGATTAAGTTCTTTGTTCTCTCTTGTCAATTCTTCATTCGCTCGATTTTGATTCGGCCCAATTGACTTGGCCCCTTCTCTCTTATTGAGTTCTTCTCAAAAGCGACTTGAGCTACAATTTCTGGTTAGAGCTAATATATTTTGGTCCATACCCAAAAAAAAAAATATAGATATATTTTGGTAAAAGCTCTGGTTTTTTTGGTGGAAAGTCTTAACCTTTTCTTACGAAAACCCTCCAAAGATTCGATCTTTCCACCGTTTTCAAACCTTATCACCTCGGATGATTGTTCCTCCTCCGCGATAAAATCATATCCAGTCACTTTTGACTTTCTCTAGCCTAGAAAATTTTGCTTTCTCTCTCTATGATAAATAGACTCACAATTATTGGTAGATCCTTGACTATTCCTTTAAGAGTGTCGAAATCGACTAGATCAATTTGGGCCAGGTGTGGCTCCATATTAGATATTCCAAGTCTTGACAAACATTCCCTTGTCATGACATTAATGCTCGACTCAGATTAAGCTAGTGCAGCCTCGATTCTTTTTCTTCTTATTTGGCATGGAATGATGAATTGTCTCGATCATTCTTATTTTCAAGGATTATTGGTTTTGGCACATGCTCTTTGATATAACTATATCTTAGAACACTAATCCAGCTTTTAAATATGCATATTTCACGTAGTTTGAACTACTTTAGCAATTTTAGTCTTAGAAATGCACACATTTGAATTTGTAGAATAGCTCATGGATTTCAGGTACTAACAGAGCTAGGGAGAGTTTATGGAAGCACAAAGCGAAGTGACACAAGTAACTTTTTGATGGTGGTTTGCAATACACAACTAATTATCGACAGGGGATAGAGTGATGAATTGGAACACGGGAGAACACACCTCATACATTTTTTTCAAATTCCAATGGAATCAAGAAATCATCTATTCGAGGGTGGGTTTTCGAAGGAGATACTATGAGATATTTTTACTCGAAATCTCCTCAAGTAAAACTCTCTACAGAATGGAGTTGTATGGTGGAAATTATAAGTGATAACACGATGCCAAAAATACTCACATTTCAAGATTTAATTCACTTTTATGGCGAGAAACAAATGTAAGAAGGCATGGTGAACCTCTGAAAACGGTAGCCCTACTAATAAAATGCATTGATATAAAAATGTTAGAAATCGGCCTTATTCTATAAGAGACACGGGAATACTCGGTCTGAGGGGAGTATTCAAATTTGGTTTCTGATACGGTATAAGTTTTATCCTAAAATAATATGCAAGTGCACAACAATGCAATTGTAGTATTAAGGGGTCGAAATCCATAAGAACTAGTTAGACTTAACGGTTTCTTGGTTTGGATTAAGCTAAGAAAATCAAATTTTATTTTAAAAGAAATAAGAACTGAATTAAAATTGTGATGTAAAAATAGTTGGAGGAAAAACTAAGCCTAGGGTGTTCCTAAAGAGAATTCAGATTGTGTCTAACCAAATTATAGGGTTTATTAGATTAAGTGCCATCTAGAACTAAAAACACATCTATGTGCCCGCCAACTTTTGCTGCGTGAGACACCTATATCTAGAGACCAAAGCACCGAGTTTCCTATGCGTACTTTTTGAATATAGATATGTAATGCACACAAGTTGATTGATTCACAAGGTCCCTAAAATGAGTTTTATACGCTTGTCGGCCACCTTTTTCTCCTATGATAGATCCAGTTCGTCAATAATGCTTTCACATCTATTATCTAACCTAAATTCTCAATTATTTGTCGTGAATCTAGAACTAAGTAACTAAAAAATCCTAGCATAAGATCAATTGTAAAACCCTAATAATCTAGTATCATCAGCAATCTTTCATCAATTTATTTGAAATCCCTAGACCTAACAAGAGATCTACTCAGACATGGAGACAATAACAATCATCATGCTTAAATATAATTACATTAAAGAATTAAAATAGAGTAGAAAACAAAGAGGGTTCATAAATCTCTTCTCCCTAAACAAATCTCTCTCGAAAAACATTAATTAAAATAAAGCATAGCCTAAACAATGAGTTAAAATATATGTATTTATAAGCATATGAGACGTCCTAGATGTTTTATATTCCGATTGGGATTGGATCTGGGTAAAATATGGCAATTTGGATTCTTAAAATTGATTTTTTCGGGCATGTTGACTTTGTGTCGGCCGACACAAGGGGTGTGTGTCGATCGACACTATACTCGCAGATTGGCTCCTTTTTCTGCTCGCGTCAGATCAGACATGTATTCATTAAAACATGCATATCTGAAGCTATAGATCTTCAAACGACTTGATTCAAATTGGAGGTGAAATCTAACTTCCATATCTTTCTTTTGAAACCGGTTTCATCTCATTTGGAAATTGAGAAGACCTCCATCAAATATATCAACTCCCCCATACTTAGTCTTTGTTTGCCCTCAAGCAAAATATAAGACTAAACTGTGAAAGAGGTTTGAAAACATTGGAAACTCATCATGTCATAAGAACCACCACATAAAATTTCACTATTGCAACCACTTACTATAGTGACTAACTTGAATCAAGACCACCATTTAATTCCCCTAAGCCGAGCAATTTCTCCATACTTACACCACGATCAATCAATCAATTCATCAAATTACCATCCTCGCAATTTCTACATTATAGAAGCATTGCCTAAAGAACTCAGTTCTTTCCCATTCCAATACCAAGCTAAAAGAGCCTTATCACAAAAGTTTCGTCCCTCTCCCCCTGACTTTTTATTTTACAAAAATGTAGATTAAATCTAAAGAGCCGACATGTATTTTTGGACTATCACATCCTCACCCTACTTTAGTCCTTTCCAAGATGAATAATGGTTTCCTTGGGTTGTGAGTCTTCAGTCTGATAATGGGTACCTAATTTAACACTTTTATTATATATTTTTCTTTTTTTCTCTTTTTCTTTTTTTAGAGGAGAGTTAGAAACTAAAGTCTCATACAATATTAACAAAGCACTATACGAGGTTAACTTCTATAATGAGAAAGATTTGTAGCTCTGGCTTACTTGAGTTTCATGAATGAAGATGTGGGCGTTTTTTGGTTGATTGATCCACTTCCATGTTTTCCATTAGTCATAGAATTTAGCTAAATCTTTACAGTAATGGTGCATCAAGTTCCTGCTAATGTGGTTGTTCCTCCAAGAATCATTGTTTCCAAAACAGATTTTGACTCAATAAAGACGTTTTTGACTCGAAAAACCGAATAAAAATCAAAGAAAAACACCAAAATAGATAATATTAGTAACTTCCTCCCCCAAAATTACTTCACACTGTCCCTAGTGAGAAACAAAATCAAGACGAGGTAAAGAAAAATACTAAAAGAAAAACACGAGTCAAAGAGAGAAGAAATAACCGAAGTATGCTGGAAACAGGGGAGTGTCGACCGACACAAATGAGGTATCGATCGATAGGAGGACTAAATCGGACGGATGATCTGGTTCAGAAAATTTCGCGAATTGCATGTGTGTCAACCGACACTAATGAAGTGTCGACTGACAGGAGCACTACTCAATCTTTCTTTCTCCTTGAAACATGTAAAAACCAAAAACCAAAACACACACACACACAAAAAAACTCACAAATGGGTTACCTCCCATCAAGCGCTTCTTTTTACTCATTAGCTTGATTTTGTCGGATTTCAGACATCGGGTGGTTTGGATAAAGACAAAGAATGCCTCGCTGAAAATCGTCTCATCTAACGTGATATATAAGCATTAGGCTGATGAGGTTTTCCGAGAAACCGAAGGATATCACCAGGGTGGACTCCATGTATGGGTCATTGTAGTATAGTGGTAAGTACTCCCGCCTGTCACGCGGGTGATCCGGATTCGATACGAGATAAATTTTACCCTAAAATAATATGTAGTTGCACAACAATGCAATTGTAGTATTAAGTGGTCGAAATCCATAAGAATTAGTTAGACACAACAATTTTTTTATTTGGATTAAGCTAAATAAATCAAATTATAATTTAAAAGAAACAAGAATTGAATTAAAACTGTGATGTAAAATCTTGGACGAAAAGTTAAGTCAAAGGTATTTGTAAATAGAATTTAGATTATGACTAATAAAAATATTAGGAGAAGTTACTTTCTCTTTTGCTTAGTTTGTTAAACGAAAATTGTATAGTGAAAATGCAGGAATCTTTTGCTTAGTTTGTTAAACGAAAATTGTATAGTGAAAATACATGAAGTTTAAGTAAGTTTGGCTGATATATAAAGCCAAAATAGATTACAAAAGCATTGTACAAAAAGTTTTTTGAATAAATTTGACATAATTTTTTTTTTTTTTAAAAAAACGAAAATTGTCCAAAGTTTTATTTTTGAATTAATTTTACATTTATTAAAAAGAAAAATCGCATAAAACCCAAAAGCGATCCACCATTAAGACACTAAAATGATTGGGCCTATGGCCCATTTATAAGCTCTCTGGGAGAGGAGATGACAACGTTTCTCTCCCGGCGAATTCACCGTCGAGATCAACGGCCGATGAACATATCTGATGTCAGTAAGTCCAAGCTTCTTCTTCCTTTGATAGCGAAACTCCATCGCTCACTGTATTCTCATTCTCAGCGTCGTACTCGATCCCTTCCTCATCACAGAGACAAACCCATAAACTGGAACTCAACCCATAGTTTCGTTCTCGATAATCCTCTTCTTTCGTTGCTGGAAAAATGCAAATCGTTGTTCCATTTGAAGCAAATTCAAACGCAGATGGTAATCAGTGGCTTAATTCTGGATGTGTTTGCCTCAAGCCGGCTAATTGCCTTCTGCGCCTTGTCGGAATCTCGGTATCTCGATTACTGTGTGAAAATTCTGAAAGGGATTGAGAATCCGAACGCATTCTCTTGGAATGTAACGATTAGAGGATTCTTCGAGAGCGACAATCCTAAAGAAGCGGTTTTGCTCTACAAGCAGATGCTGAGACATGGTGAGTCCAGGCCGGATCATTTCACTTACCCAGTTTTGTTCAAGGTGTGTTCTGATCTTGCGTTGAATAGTTTAGGCCAGATGATTCTTGGGCATGTTCTTAAGCTGAGATTGGAAGTGGTTAGTCATGTGCATAATGCCTCAATCCATATGTTTGCTTCATGTGGTCAAATGGAAAATGCAAGGAAGGTGTTCGATGAAAGTCCTGTGAGAGACTTGGTTTCTTGGAACTCTTTGATTAACGGGTACAAAAGGATTGGCCAGGCAGAGAAGGCGATACAGGCCTATAAACAGATGGAATCTGAAGGAGTTAAGCCGGATGATGTGACTATGATTGCGTTGGTTTCTTCATGTGCAATGTCGGGAAACTTGAATCTTGGGAAAGAGTTTTATGAATACATAAAAGAAAACAGACTGAAAATGACTATTCCTCTTGCAAATGCTTTGATGGATATGTTCTCAAAATGCGGAGATATTCACGAGGCAAGACGGATATTCGATAACTTGGAAAAGAAAACAATTGTGTCGTGGACTACTATGATTTCAGGCTATGCTAGATGTGGCTTACTCGATGTTTCTAGGAATCTTTTCGATAATATGGAAGAGAAAGATGTTGTGCTGTGGAATGCAATGATCGGTGGATCAGTCCAATCCAAGCGAGCTCAAGATGCTTTAGCATTGTTCCAAGAGATGCAAACGAGCAGCACAAAACCCGATGAAATCACCATGATCCATTGCCTCTCTGCGTGTTCTCAGCTCGGTGCCCTTGATGTCGGCATTTGGATCCATCGTTACATGGAGAAGCATAATATTAGTCTCAATGTTGCGCTTGGAACTTCATTGGTCGACATGTACGCCAAATGTGGTAACATCTCAGAAGCTCTCAGTGTTTTCCGTGGAATTCAAACAAGAAACTCGCTTACATACACAGCGATGATCGGTGGTTTAGCTCTTCACGGAGATGCATCAGCTGCTATATCATACTTCAATGAAATGATCGATGTAGGTTTAGCTCCAGATGAGATAACTTTCATAGGGCTATTATCAGCTTGTTGCCATGCAGGAATGATCCAAACGGGTCGTGATTATTTCTCCGAGATGAAGTCTAGATTCAACCTAAATCCGCAACTGAAACATTACGCTATTATGGTAGACCTCTTAGGAAGAGCCGGACTATTAGAAGAAGCAGAGAGGCTCATGGATAGTATGCCAATGGAGGCAGATGCTGCGGTTTGGGGAGCTTTGTTATTCGGTTGCAGGATGCATGGGAACGTTCCATTGGGAGAGAAAGCGGCTAAGAAGCTTCTAGAACTTGATCCCGGTGACAGTGGGATCTATGTTCTGTTGGATGGTATGTATGGTGAGGCTAATATGAAGGAAGATGCGAAGAGAGCGAGAAGGTTGATGAATGAGAGAGGTGTAGAGAAGATTCCTGGTTGTAGTTCAATTGTGGTGAATGGAGTTGTGGCTGAGTTCATTGTTAGGGATAAACCGAGACCGGAATCTGAGAATATCTATAGTTGCTTACGTAGTCTTAGAAGACAATTTGAGTTCGTTGAGTGTAGTTTTTTTGGAAATGAGATTTCTTGGAACCAATGAGATTGAAATGAAACTGCTAAATTTCTTAACTTTGGTTTACCCGGTTCATCCTTGTTCGGTTGCTTCAACTTGCACGAAAGAACTTATGGTTATCAACAAATGAGCAATACTTGCAATTTGCAAGAGATTAAAAAAATTGAATAAAAATATAAATTCTAATGATATATTCAAATACTGCATAATCAACATACAGTTTTTAGTAATAAAGTAGTAAAATTTTAGATTGTGAGAGTCAAAGTAAATCGAATAAGTTATTACTTGCACGCATTTTTTCCTTTTTAAGTGAAATAATCCACAAACAAAACCAAAACTGAGAGAAGTCTTCGGTATAAAGAAATGAAGAATCTAGTAGAAACACGTTTGAAAGTCTACGGAGAATAGATATAAGACCGATAAGAAGGTGTCGTATGAGACGGCCCTTTGACTTTTTGACTTGTCATTCCTCAACAACCATTTCGAACTTCCAAGTAACCGCACGTCCTGTGGAATATTTCTATATAATATGATCATACTCATCCATTCTCCAATACGAAAACGAAAACGAAAACGAAAGAGAAACAAAAAAAAAATGTCTTCTTCCCTAAAGCAAAGGAATCCAAGTTCGCACGGGAATGGCGAAGGAGAGCAACAGGAGCCACCTAAGGAGCTAAAGAGACAACTTTCGACATCTCAGAGAGCCCTATCACAGACGCTGACGTCAGCTGCGAACTTAGCCAATCTCCTTCCGACCGGAACGCTATTAGCTTTCCAGCTACTCATGCCGGTCTTCACATCCAACGGCTCATGTGACTACGCGACTCGCGTTTTAACCATAGTGCTTCTAACGCTTCTCTCCATCTCCTGCTTCCTCTGCTCCTTCACCGATAGCGTCAAGGCTGAGGACGGTAACGTTTATTACGGATTTGCCACTCGCAAAGGCATGTGGGTATTTGACTACCCTGACCCTTTCGGTTCGGGTTTGCCAAATCTAGACAAGTACCGGATTCAGATCGAAGACTGGATCCATGCCGTTTTGTCGGTTCTTGTCTTCGGTGCGGTTGCTCTGAGGGACAAGAACGCCGTGACTTGTTTTTATCCGGCGCCTGAGGAAGGAACCAAGAAGGTTTTGGATATTGTTCCGATGGGTGTTGGGGTTATATGCGGATTGTTGTTCTTGGTTTTCCCGGCAAGAAGGCACGGTGTCGGATATCCAGTCACCGGAAACGGAGCTCGCCGTTAGATTCATTATTTCCAAATACGTGTAATTAAATTAAACCAATTGATTCATTTTTAATATTTAATAAAGGTGGTTGACTTTGTGTGTCTAATCATTTCGTATTTTGTACGTATAGTGTGTTAATTTCTCCTCTACTTCCTATTGATAAGTGATCTCTTATGTCACATATATATAATACATAGTACGAATTGCTCAAATGCAAAATTTTGGATTTAATAGTGTAACGTAATGTTGATGTATGAATTGCTCTTCACTAATTTAATATTTTATAATCAACAGCTGTTCATAAATCTAATTTAGATCATAATGTTATCTGTACTGAATATAGTAATGTATACAATATTTGAATATGATTAATATTCTATATTAAAAATGGGTTTGGATAAAAAAAAAACTATAGAATATCCGCGCAAACCCTTTGACAACAAAAACTCTACTAAATGCGCACAATAGTCTTCTTTATATCTAGCCATACTTCATTTATGCAAAAGCTTATTTTGCAATCAAATATAATTATTTGTAACAAAAATAACAATACACCTCATGTAAATTGCGTAATTCAACATCTCCATCAAACGCTGAAGCTCGCAGCAGTATGTTGCTTCTCAGCTAAAGCTTAGACTACACCATTCTTTTGTCTCACACATTGACCAGCTTTTCTTCTGAAGTGTTTTCTCCTGGAACAGTCTCTCCAGATGAAGTAACTGGCAGTGTCATGATTTTCACGGGTTTCCCGAGTTTGGTTTTGTCTTCCATGGCTGCAAGTTCAAGGGCTTTTGCACAAACCGGGAAACACTGATCGTCCCATGACTCCAGAATTACACCTGACCCAATGCAACTGGTTCCTTCGTAGAAGGCTGCAAACTGTCCAGCAGCTAGACCTTGATCGTCTTCCTCTAGGTGTACAACTGCAGCATCTCCTTCTGCTTCCATTTCAAAACTGCACCTGTAGAAGCCAGGTCCATGTCGGACCTATAAACGCCGCCCTCAACTTATTAGTGCCTGTAGAATGTTATTCATCATATTATGTTCTTTACCTTGCAACGGAGATCGCTAAAACTGCCTAAGGGTTTCCCACTAAGCCATCTTAAGGAACCAACACGGAAAATCCGCCTTCTCTTGTCGATTGAGTAGTAATTTCTTGAGACAAACACTACATTGTTCTTGGTATCCTTTTCAACAACATACCTGCACAGACATAAGGGAAGCATGATACTACAGACGAAGGTAAAAGATCTAGAAAGAAACTACACTCATCATGTGATAAGAGGTTATGCCCAAATGTGTTCTCAACACTATTGAATCGTTTATATTCAGAACTAGAAGCTGCTTTCTAATTATCATATTAGTTAAGAAACATACCAGGGTCCACCGGGTAAACGCAAGCCTTGGCGTTGTCCAATTGTGTAAAACCAAAATCCCCGATGGTTACCGAGAAAATCTCCAGTTTCAGCTTCCAATATAATCCCTTCCTTTTCTCCAATGTGGTTGCAAACAAAATCGCTGAACTTTATCTATTACAGTAAACAAATTTCTTATGTTTTTAGACTTGCACAAACTTTCATAAAACAGAGAGAACAAACTAGAAAGTATACCTTTCCAAGGAAACATATTCCTTGTGAATCCTTTCTATCTTTATTTGGCAAATCAAATTGCGTGGCTAGTTTGCGAACTTCATCCTGTACATGAGAAAACAAGCATGACAATCACCACTACGAAATCAAAATTGTTTTTATCCGTTACGAAATGGAACAGAGGTATTGAGAGTAAAATCTTTCCACATTTTTGCAAAGATAGAAATTCCTTGAGTACCTTCTTTACGCAACCAAGTGGGAAAAGCAGTCGCTTAAGCTGGGTTTGAGATAGATGTGAGAGGAAGTAGGTCTGATCCTTAACCTAAAAAATAGAGCAAATACAGACTTTTCTGTATTAGAAAGACATGTTTCAGAAAAATACCCGCAGAATAAGTCGAGAGTGTTAAATTGGAGTAAGTACCATGTCTTGTGATAGTTCCAAAACAGATGATGAATCGTTTTGGTCAGCAGGAGGATGAACAACTTTAGCATAATGACCTGAAGCTACGTAGTCATACTTCATATCATTGATTGCATCCATGAATGCACCTGAACATATAAGGGTCACTCTATAGCTGATTAGTGAAAATAACAGAGACACACAATAGAGTATAGACTTCAAGTGAAAAAAAAAAAGTCTTCTCCTGAGCAAAACCTCTTGATTTACAAACTATTTTAGCAGAAGGGCTTACCAAACTTAATTCTAGTATTACATAGAACATCTGGATTAGGTGTACGCCCACAACGATACTCCTCAATAATGTAGGACACCTGATTTTATTGTCGAAAAGAGAAAAAGAAAATCCAATCACAACCTCAGCAAGAAGAAATAGCATTTCAGAAAAGAAAAAAAGAAGGCAATAAAGAAAGAACTTACAACTCTTTCCCAATATTCATCTGTTAAATGCACAACCTCCAAAGGTACGTCAACCTGGAAAATGGCATCACTAGAAGCAGTAAACATCGTCCCTTAATTGTTAAGTATAAGAAGTATGAACCTTTCGAAACAAGAGAAATTTTTTAAGCCAAGGATATGTGATCTTTCCTCATGTAAATCACAAGGTTTAGGGTTTATCAAGAACATTACCTGCTCGCAGACATGCTTTGCATACTTCAAATCATCTTCCCAGGGGCACTGATTCCAGAAATTCTCAAAGCCTTCCTACAGAACATAGCACATCACAACCTATTTTCTAGGCTAAGCCAATAACACTGGGAAATCATCAAGTGAAACGTGAAGAACACACACATAATCAAATAAATTTCCATCCATATCTATGAAAATTGAACAAAGTGCTGCTTGATTGTAACATCAAACAAGTATCATAATTCTCCCAACTTAATTACCCCTTGCTTATCGCTGAATTAGAAGAAATACAATGGCAAAACTGTAACAGTCATAGCGAAGAAGGGAGAGATGAGATGAAGAAGCGCACCTGGAACCAAATTTTGAGATAGAAAGCGGTACAGGAATGGCCAGCGGCGTGGAGGAGACGGAGAGCGACGCTGCTATCGACGCCGCCACTGAGAAGTACGGCAACACGACGGGGCTTCTCAGGCATAGAACATGTGAGGTACTGGTCAGCGAGAAACGCATGACGACTATAATTACGGCACGAGGAAAGGAGAGGCGCAACCGGATGAGGAGACTGCTGAGACGGAGACGGGAAGTGAGAAGAGGAGGAGAAGAATGAGGGGAAAGGGCAGAAGAAAACTGAGAAAGAAGAAGAAAAAGGAGGACGGCGTGGTGACAGAGAGAGGAAGGGTTTGACAACTGCCGCAGAGAACATCGGAATTCGATCTTCGATGAAAAACTCTGGTAAAGCCGCCGCTCTATTTCGCAGTTGCAGTTATCTACTTTCAATCATACTACTGTAGGTGATCCGCTGAAACTTTTTTAATTGTAAAAGCAATACAAAATTAATTGTCATTAACATTTTATTTAGCGGAAAAGGGCTATTTCAATACCCAAAGTAAGAGGATACTCTCTTTTAGTCTCATGTGGGTGAAAAATTCAACTCTCAGGCCACGTTGCAAAATCTTGAACAAACATACATTCATATATTTATTGCTAATGATTTATTTTTCCACTAAAAATTTTAAGCTCCACCAACAAAACTAAAAGGCTAATTGAGGTGTTAGATTTTTTGAAAAATGTGGAATATTGTTATTTATCGATTGTTTTTTTGAGTGTTATTGACAATTTCAATTTAAATTACATTTATTGAAAGAAGTATTTCAAAGTTAAAGTTGATAAAATCATATATTTGACGAAAATGTTATAAGAAAGGTTAAAAGTGTTGATTGTGAAAGACTGGTTAGTAATTTTGCAGGAAATAACAAAACAATAATTATGTTCTAGTAATTTTTTTCTTACTTTAGTTTTTATTTATTTGAGATAACTACGGTTATTATTTTAGAAACTTTTTTTTATATAAATTAAGGTCATTTTAAACATCATCTCTGATCCTTGTAATTATAGGCACGACTCTATCCTGAATGCAAATGAATGATTTCTCAATAAGATTGGACATTTTATTGTTGGGTTAATGGGATATAATTTACCGGAACTGAAGGAACACGAACATAAGATCACAAAGATGGTAAAAGTGGGGGAATCTAAGTTTTGCAAGATCATGGTGCGTATAAATTTAAATTCCATTAAAACTTTCAATTGTTTATCTCTGAACAGTTTGATGTATGTTACCTTCGTGAAGCAATTTGTGCTTGATCTCGAAGACATCATATGTACAATACTTTTTTTAGGTGACAAAGGTAATCTCATTCGTATCTTTTCATGTTTTTTCTTTTTTTCACGGAGATTTTTTTCTTAACTCTTACGGTTTATACTTTATTTTTGTTATAGGACCAGCATCTACTTTGGGATCTAGCATTATCTATAGTATTCAAAAGGGACATTTTCCTTCCTACTAATTGTATGAATTTTTTTCATTTTTTTAGTTATGTTTTTCTTTGGTAACTCTTAAAACTAGATCTTCATGATAGTTTGTTTTCCACTTATGTTTTGTAGGAGCTTCTCTCTTTCACTTCATATGAATCTAGACATTTATCTAAAATACTTCGGTTGATAAAAGTAATAAGTATCTAATACTTCTTTGTGGCATGATTATTAGAAAGAAAACACACTTAAAAATAGCATTACTTTTTTCAACAAAAAGTTTGTTTATAAAATGTACTTCCCATTTAATACTACAGATATTTAATTATTTTTGTTTCTCAAAATTATTTTATGAATTCAATCTTTATTTATCTAGATACCTAATAACCAATCAAAATTTAAAGTAAATCTTTCAAAATGATTTATATATCTCTGGTTTTATTTTTTATTAAGTTTATGTCTATAGTTTGTTGTTATTTAAGTGGAAAAATCGCGACTGGATCATTCATACCCAAAATGCCCTTCTGGTGCATGTAGACACGGTGTAAGAAAATGATACAATACTTTTTTTATATATATAGCTTTTTCCATAGTTATGCTACGCTGACGTCACCCATTTTATACATTACACACCTATTACATACTTTTGTTCTGTAAAAAAATATTATGTTACGCATAAAATTTGAAAATTAAACAGTTTTTAATACATATTAATATACAGTATTCTATCGTTAGAACTATTTTTTTTTGGAGTAGTCTAAACCCTTACACCTCCTTTATAAACCCAAACGCATTAATATACACTAGGTTATATACTGTAGATGTGTTTACAAAAGATTTATTGTCTGGTCAATTTCATGTATTAATAGGCAAGATGTCATTACAATCTCTTTACATGCCATTTTGAAGGGCATAATATAATAAAGAAAAGAACCGCTATTTGTTAAGTAGAATCATCATGTTCCCCAAGTCACTCGCCCTTCTACGATGCCTTTACCCAAGACTTTGCAAATCGATCCGAGTTAAGCAGAATAACAAACATTGAAATCCTAGGAACAAACGATCTTGTCAGAATCACCCAACTAACCCAATCAATTCTCTCCGGAGAACCAGACTCTCAATCAGACATATAATCCCGGTTCGCATTCAACGTTGCCTGGTGGTTGGGTTGTAGTCAACCGCTTCACTTGCGAACTCCTTCCCCTTGATCTGCCTCTCGCCTTGCCGAGTCTCGCCTCACGCAAACTGGCCCTCGACAATTTTTCTTCTCTTCTTTCTCTCCCTTCGTTCTTGGACTTAGAATTTTTTTGGGGATTTTCCCTTATGCACGTGATAGCCATTTATGGCCCTGTCTTTTCATATATATAAGCCAGTTGATCTTTTCATACGAAGAGAAACGATTTCCCTTCGACCAATCAAAATCTAGACCAAGCAATCGCGACTTGTCACTCGCACCAATTCGGGTAAAACCGCTCATCCTTTCGTCGATTTAGCTGCACAGTCTGACTAACTACATTTCTGGACGATCCAGCTGGTCATACTCTCTCCCTTCACTTCCCGAGACTAAGCTGAGCTAGCCAACAATCTCTCCAACTGATCTAGCTGGCTTAGTTTGATGGTTCAGCTAGTTTGATATGTTCATCTCGATAACTTAGCCCATCCATGTTGTTCTTGGCTAAGTTCCGCACTTGAACTTGACTGAATGAATCAATCCTTTGATCTGTCAACTTCTTGAACACCCAGATTCCCTTCTAATCGATATATCTTAATTCAATCGTCATCCCTTCATTTATTCCTTCAAACCCTTGTTAGATTTGGTCTATCCGAGTTTGGATGAGTATAACTAGCACGCGGTCCATCCGTGGTCAAGTTCCTAGACCGCCAGGTCACTCGTGGATACCCATCCCCCTATATAGCTTAAATGCTTTTTCCGATATGACACCATAAGACATTGAAATGTCTGAAGAGTCACCACTATTTTCTGAATTAATAAATTAATTCAGAAAATAGTGGTTTTTCATCATGATCAAGTCTCTATGCTTTCCTTCGAAGTTTTATGTTCCAACTCGATCATGATGCGTTACCCAAGATCCTATTGAGGAATGGGGGTGTTACACCCCCACTCTATTAGTTGAAGATAAGATTTACCAACCGTGTAAAAGATATGCATGTTATCACAACACCAACGCCGAGCCTCAGCTCGTAGTCTGCGACAGATATGAAACCTTTCAAGTGCCAGATCTCAAAACCTTTATACCTGAACTGGAGTCCGATCATCAGATATTACCCAGATTGAACCTAGAACCACCGCTCCAATCTCTCAAGAGGCCACTAATCCCTCGGCTTAACAAACATATCAACATTGTTATTAGCAATCCCATCTTCTTCGATGAGATCCTTTCCTCACTCCTCATGAAGTGATATTTCACATCAATATGCTTGGTTGTCGCGTGGAACTAGTGATAACACCGATTGCATGTGTGAAATATGGTATTTTACATACCATAGCCTACATAAAAATTCTTGCAACATTAGCATAAAGAACTAGACACATATACTCATTTGATTCTTTAAAATGAGGGGATAACATGGTTTTCTTGTTTGGAATGAATCTATATATGACAATAAAATATTCTTATGTTTTATGGCTCTAGAAATTCAAGGCACGGGATGGTAGAGTTTGTTGAGATTTGTATGAAGTTGAAGCTGGATAATTGGAGTATAGCAGAGACGACATTCCATCGAAGTACCTGCCATGCCTTTTTGAAAAAGCCAGAGGTAAATCCATGAGGGACCAATGTTTTGTTCTCATTTAATTTGAAGATAACTCTCACTATATCTTTCTCTGTAGGGATTGTAAACCTAGATGAGCACATAGTGGGTACAACCACAAAGCACGTTTTACAGGACCAAGGAAGGATTTAAAGGAAACTCGAATATAAATAAAAGCAAAAAATTTCACACATCGTTTTTTGAAATACCTCGTAAATGTAAATTCTCACACCTCGTTCTTGAAATACCTCGCAAATGTAAAAAGTCAGAAATGACATGAGGAGTAGCTCTATATATTTAAAGACATATTTCAATTCATAACAAGCACGATTAAATCAAAGTTTTGGAGAAACGCATTCTATGCTTCAATGATTGGTTAGTTGTCATGGAAAAATGGATTAAGAAACCTCTAATGAACTACCTAAATTACATTTTGGTGGGATGCATATTAGGAATATCCGAGTGGACCTTTACACAACTAAAGCCATCTTAACTCTCAAGGAATTGGTCGGAGAAGTGGATGAAGTCGCTTTGATCAGTCTAAGCCTCACTAAATTCTTCCGAGTAAGAGTGAAGTTGGACGTCACAAAGCATATGAGGAAATCAAAAGTCATCAATCTTAAGTATATTTGGGAATCAAGTGTTTTGTATGATCACTATAAGAAGATTCAAAGGATATGCACCAACTGTGAGAGGCTCACTCATGAAAAAAAAAATATGCCCCATTGTAAATAAGCACTAGAGAAACACTAGGAGTTATAATTAGCAAGGTTCCACCTCTACAATTAAGATTTCTCGTGATTTTTTACAAGAAGGGGATCCTCTTTTTATAGTTCTGATGAATTGTTAGGTGGGGATTGACTCTTGCACCGGGAAGTTCAAAATTGCTCCATGATACGATCTATTTTTAACCCTAGAAAGAACCGCAAGTGCATGGTTATGCAATTGTAGTACTTAGGGGTCGAATCCATAAGGACTTGGAAAGACACAACGGTTTTCAGATTTAGATTAAGCTAGGCAATGTAAATTGTAAATAAAAGTCGCAAAACAATGTAAAATAAACGGTTGTAAATCAGATGGGAAAAACGTTAAGCTTAGGGAATTCCTAAGGTGAATCCAAATTGTGACTAACAAATTAATTAGGGTTTTCTATTAAGAAACGTCTATAACTACAAACACAAATATGTGCTCACCAACTTTCGCTACGCGAGACACCTATATCTAGAGACTAAGACACCGAGTTTCCTATGCGAACCTTTCGAGTCTAAATATGCAAAGAACACAAGTTGATTGGTTCACAAGATCCCTAAACCGAGTTTCCTACGCGTTTAGGCCACCTTGCTCTCCTAAGATAGATCCAGCAATTAACAATACTTTCGCATCTATGAATTACCTAAAGGATTAGTTCTAGGTGATCAATCTAGAATAAGTAATTAAGAACAATCAAAGAGAAAGACTATAGAATAAACCCTAACAACTACAAAGCATCAACAATTCTTTATCAATCTTATATGGAACCCCTAGACCTAACAAGAAAACTACTCTAGCATGGTAATTGAATCAAACATCATGTATTGAACAGAAAGCATAAAAGAAATCAAGAGTAGAAACAAATAGGGTTCAAATATCTCTTCTCCCTAAAATAATCTCTCTCTAAAAATCCTAAATAAAATAAAGCATAGCCTAAAAAATGGCTTAAAATAGGTATTTATAAGTCATAGGGTCGTCCTAGGTTTTGGTCTTGTGAGAATAGGAAACTTCGAAGCCCATTAGAAATAGGAAATAGAAATTTCTTTTTTTTCTCTCGAGCATAACTCGAGTTTCAGACAACCAAACGACTTGAAACAACTTGGAGATGAAAGCTAACTTTCATATCTTCATTTTGATATATAGATCGTCTCCTGGATCATCCGATAAGTAGTCCTACTAATGCCAAACTTCTGGAACTTGGTTTTGTCTCTATATTTCCTTTTTTGTCCTTTTTGCTGCAAAATCTTCCAATTCATCCTTAGACCTATAAAACCTATAAAACATACTCTAGACACTAAAAAGACCCTAATAGACTATATAAATATTGGTTAGAAACCCATAAAAACACGGTTATATCACTCTATAAAAGTTATATGAAATTAGAAGATATCTCCGAACATGACATGAAGAAGACAGGTACATCATATATGAAAGGGTTAAAGCATCCATCACAGAGATCAACAAAAATCATGTGGCAGCAAAGACAATTATAAGGTTTGGAATGCTCCAAATATCACCTCTAATGTAAACAAAGGAAAATGATTAATAGACTACGAACTTTAGGAAGCTCTTATAGCACCTCCATTGAGGGGTTCTTAACACTAGTCCTTAAAAAAAAAAATATATTACGGACCCCACGTGATCAGTTAAGAAACAGATTCCTAAAATCCCTAAATAAGAACCGGTCTTTACTCTGTTTATTCACTGTTCACGCGACGTGGCGCGCCACGATTGGTCTGTTTATTTTTATTTTTATTTTTATTTTTTCAGTTTTAAAAAAAAAAGTTTATTAAATCTAATTTTTAAGAACTCTAAGAAAGAGTCCACTAATCGAGCTGCTCTTAATACTAGTGGACAAAAAAAAAAAATCTACTGTAAATTATACACCTAGAAAAGCACATATGAGAAATGTTATCTATGACTAACTAAACACAATTAAACTCTCTTATTGAAAAAATTGTGGGAAATGTTATCTATGACTAACTAAACACAACAATTATCTTCTTCCCTTTTTTTTCTTTTTTATCTGTTGTAATGTGTTTCTTTTATTTATTTATTTTTTTTGGAAGGTGAGAGAAGAATGTTTGTAAGTAAATTTTGTATAAATACTAAGTTTTTTCAACGGGCTACGTCCGGGTCTGTTAATATTGTTTGTTTAGTAAACTTTTTTATTTATATATATATATATATATATATTAATAAATTATATGGTGACATTTAATTATTTTAAAAAATATTTTTCTTAGGACCATTTAATTCATTGTATTTATTTTTCAAATAAAAATCGCTTTTTCAACATTTTTGTAAAATGTTGTGAAATTAAATGTATCATTTTGTCAATTTATATGTTTTTCTTTAACAACTAAAATAATTTTGTCAATTGTTTTTTGATTTTTTTTGTTTAATATTTGGATTGCAATGATATATTGTTTTGTTGTATTTTCTTACAATAAATTACCATTTGAATTATAATGATTTGCATCGATGACACTAAGGGGGTGGTATTGGATCTGACATTTGAGAGGATTTCAAGTTTTTTCCAAATCTCTGGTTATTGGACTTGGCATTTGTAAAACCTCTTCCAAATCCTAGGTTATTGTAATGAGATTTATACAAATCCCTTCAAATTCTAGGTTATTGGAGAACTGAGATTTCATTAATTAATTATATCAAAAAGGATTTGAGATTATTTGAAAGAGAATTGATAGTTAAAAATAAGGGATTTCAAATACCACCTCATTTGATGGTATTTGACAAAATCCCTTAAAATCTCTGCGATTTAAAATAATTTCAAATCCTTGTTCCAATAACCCCACCTAAATCTTTGTAGTCAATTAAAAATCAATATATTTTATTTTCTAAAACCAAGTGGATAACTTTCTTTATCTTTATATATTTTTTCAATAATAACTAATTGAAGTTTTTTTAAGTTAATTTGTTTTCTACTCACAATTTTGGAATTAGATTATTATTTTATTGTACAGTTAAATTGTTTTTATTGTCATTAATATCCTGACATTTTGTAGATGAACCGAATCATAGATTTTTTTTTTTTTTTTTTTCAAATTACATATTATTTTTGTATTTCTTATTTTAATGTGTGACTAATTGTTTGGTTAAACCGAAACAAGAGCTGCTCTTTCAATTATCATCACTTTACGTGGTCTCCTTGAGACATGAGACCAAATACTAAGCATAGAGAGCATATGCAGGTTCGTCAATAAAATAGTTCCACCATATAAATCTTGAGTGCTAACTCTGTTGATTTTTGTTTATTCCAGTGGAACTTTGAGTTATCTATTCAATAACTTTGTTGGAGATATAAGTTTCAACAAAGTTGTCTCTGAAGCAAGAAAATAAGATTTTACTGAACTTGATCCAAGAGACTGGATTTAAATATTATACATTTAATAAAAAAATCATATCATCTTTAATCTCTTAAATTTTAAAATTACCAATAGGATTTCATTGAATTTTTGAATGTTTATGGTTAGGTTGATAAAAAAATTTCCTTGTAAATTAGCATGAATATTTTCGATACACTCAATATAATTAGGCCTCTCAATAAGTAATCTATTACTATTATATGACTTCTCAACTATCTAACCATTTGGTAATGAAACTTCCGTATAAGAAAGAGGTGTTGAAAAACCTGATGTTGTGGTATGGTGGACAACATAAGGAGTTGCAATGTCATAGATAATAGGAGAAGTTACAATGGTAATTGGGTTATTGAGAGGAACCTCATTTGGAGTAGAGATTTCTTAACTAATGTTAACTATGTCAATGGTTGTAGTGTTTGTTTCTTTCTGATTTCTTATTTACTGGATCAAGCTAAACTTGTGTGCATGTGTCAACAACTGAATTAATTTCCATGGTTGAATTTGAAGTAGAGAGTACAAAATTTGAGTCATGAGAGAAAATAGCTTTCAACATGCTAGTGGAATGATAGGAACTTTATATGTGATTATTATTGTGGATGTTGCTTCCACCATTGTATTAGGCAAAACTAAAGCATAGACATAAAATTGATTGCTTGAACCCATGGAAAAAGCAGAGACAAAAACTGAGACTCTAAGAGTGTAGCATCAACAAATAAAGCATGGACAGAAGAAACTTAATCGCTTGAACTTTAATGCAACTTTTTAGGTTAATCTTGATTGCTTGAATCTTGGTGCAAGTCTTTAGTGATATTTTGTTGGTGGTATCTTCATTTGTGTTCTAAATGGACACACCTTCCACACTTTATAGAGATCCATGAGTTCCACATAAATTATAGAAATCGTACTTTTTGAAAATCTTGTACCCATATATTAAATTGAAATACATCTTTTTTACTAATGTATGTTTTATATTATTCATGAATCATGAAAACAAATTTTATGTTATAAATTAATTTCTTTTTTGTTTGAACTAAACAATAATTTATGTCATAAATTAATTTCTTTTTTGTTTGAACTAAACAATGTGAATTGGAAGTTGTATTCCATTTCTTTCTAAACATATTTGCAATTAATTTTTATTTATTTATTTTAAACTTCATTATTGGTAACAACTTGACTATAGAAAAATCACATAAACATATTTGGTTTTTAAAAGTTGTTACTTACAATTTTTTAGAATTGTTTATATAGAAATGTTTGAAATCTTTATATGTGTATAATTTCTAGAACCCTTATATAAAACTGTTTTTCAAAACTTTTTAAAGTGTCTCAATGAAAATATTATTAGATAATTCAAATTTCCGAAGTCTATATTGAAATAAAATCAACAAATGAAGATATTTTTCAATACCAAAAACCTCTAAACTACACAAATTTTTTGAAATTATCGAGATTTGGTTGAGATCGGATCTTGACATTCCAAGATTTAGTTAGATTAAATTTATGATTAAAGTGTCTTCGCCTTTGTAAAAGCTACAAATAATATGAGTTTGTTCAACCTAGATATACTTATGATCTCAACATATCTAGTCTTGCTCTGAATTTATGTATGTATCATTTCAAGAACATAGTGATTGACCAAACACTTGTAAGTTAGTATACCAATGAAGCTAATTAAAAATTAAACAAAATAATAAAATGTTAATTAATGGTAATAGCATTGACACGAAGATAAAATATTATACCTCACTACTTCGAGTAAAAAAATTAGTTTTTAGCATCTTTAATCTAATTCTAGTTATATATTGGTTGTTTAAAATTTTATGTGGAAAATTTTAGCATCAAATAGCTTTAGATTTTTAAATAACAGATATAAAAAAGACAGTTAATTAAGAAATTTATCCTAACTTGTAGATGTTTATTTATATTTATGTATATTTTAAAATATGGATGATTGGTTAGTTATATATATATTGAGATCATCATTTTTAGAAACTTATTCTAACTTATATATGATTATTTATATTTATATTTATTCTAAAATATAGATGATGGATTGAATTTTTTGTACAATATAGATAAACTTATAAAAAATTTCAATTAACAATAAAATTTTAGATTTTCGAAAATTTCTTAATTTTGAATGCTAGCGAATTTCTCTTATTTTGTATGCTATTAGGAAACTAAAACATAATTTATAATTTTCCTAATTCTAATGGTGATATGCAATCTTATTAGTGGTTGGTTTAAATCCTATCTGGATGACTATAAAAGTTTTTTTAAAGAAACTATAATATAATTTCTTTCTTTTTCTAAACTTTTTTTTTATTAGTTTCCTATTTATTTTTAAACGATGATATAGAACAATATTATTGTAGTACTTCAAATTTTAACATCAAATAGCTTTAGTTTTTTTAAATAACATATATAAAAAGCGGTTAATTAAGAAATTTATCCTAACATGCAGATGGTAATTTATATTTATGTTTATTTTAAAATATGGATAATTGATTAGTTTTTTATATAAGTGAGACTATTATTTTATCTTAACTTATAGATGATTATTTATATTTATGTTTATTTTAAAATATGGATGATTAATTAGTTATTTATATAATTGAGACCATTATTTTGAGAAATTTATTCTAACTAATAAATAATTTTCAATTGCCAGTAAACATTTAGTTTGGAAAATTTCTTAATTTTGAATGCTAGCGAATTTATCCTATTTTGAATGTTAATTAGAAAACTAAAACATAATTTTTAATTTTCCTAATTCTAGTGATGATATATAATCTTGTGGTTGGTTTCAATTCTATGTGGATAACTATAAATTTTTTTTTAAGAAACTATGATATAATTTTCTTATTTTTCTATGTTTTTTCCTTTTTTATTAGGTTTTATTTTATTTTTAAACGATGATGTGAAACAATACTATTGGAGTACTTAAATCCTATGTGGACGTTTCCAATTTTTTAAAAAGATTAATTTGGAAATATTTGAATTTCGGTGACATGAAAAAATACTACTAGTGGACTTAATTCCCACATGGACGACCTTAGGAGCTTCAACTTTTATATATTATTAGGTGAGTATCTGCATGATGCGCGTGTTTTCTTTTATATAACTCATGACTCATGCAATTTTACATTTAGGTAGTTCATAAAATTTGTTAGAAGGTCATCCTTAAAATCTTTGGTATTCTTTCTGGACAAAAACAAAACTAAAGTTGCCATAGATACTAAATACTTATTTTATAAGAATATAAACCACTCATTTAAAAATACATTATCCATTGTAGATAATATTTCTGGAATTATTCACAGTAAATTACATCTTTTTCCCTATATATGTCCATACAAAGCCTTAAATTTAAAATTAGAGTATAATTTATTTTTATCTTAGTTGTTGTCTAGGAGTTGGAGGGAGTATTGTTGATGTTATGGTTTTGCTAATGCTCATTCTTCACACTAAAATACGATTATATGAACCTTGCACTTAAAATAATCACTATCTTTTCAATAAAAATTGTTAAAACTTTCTTTGCAAATTTAAATCACTTCATGTTTGAGAATACAAAAAAAGAAGAAATTTTATAATAACTACATTTCATCTGTCGTCATTATATTTTCATATTGTGTCTTCTCTCGATATGTATTAAAAATATGAGAGAGATCTCTCTAACAATACTATTTTTCTATAGGAGCAAAATATGATTTTCATTTCTCTATAGTTGACATATGAACACTGATATAAGTAAATATCAATGTGGTTTTTCCACTATAGAGGAGCACTTACAAATCATATATTCTTTTATATTTATGTATTTTATAGAGATAAAATTATATTGTTGAACTTAATAAGAAAGAACGGTGAAAAAGATATATGTACCTAAAGAAAATATTTTTTTTCTTAGAAACTACCTTCCAATCAAGCATCTTGCTTTCATCTTGTTTTCTTTTATAATTTATTTTCAACCATCTTGAAATGGACTTATTTTTGTTCGGCCTATATAAAAAAAGAAGATGATATAATATGTAAGTGAGAAAATTAACTAACCACCACTTCTTTATCAAACTTAAGGTATGAAGAAACTGGGCAAAACTAATGATCTTTTTTATTTCATATTTTTACATTTAAGATAACCAAACTCTATATAAAAATAAAATTACTTCAATAAACATAAAATGAGTAATAAGGTGATCTTTTTTGTACATCGAAAATATCAATTAACATCAAAAAAATGTCTAAGGTTGCGAAACTAACTAAGATCCAAATCTTGTCATAGATTTTTTTGAAATTTTATCTTCAATGTCTAATAACTGTTAATTCTTATATTCCAAACAATACTACCTCATTTTTTTCACGATATCTCTTAAATTTTGACTTACGTGAAGATTTGAATAAATGTAGTTGGAGCCATCTATGATATATCCAAATTCATCTAAAAGGCATACAAAATTAACCAGACTTACCTCGGTTTTTATCATTGCTTATGAATGATCCTGAAAATCCTTTGCTTTTGATATCTCTTCACCAAAGCTCTTCAAGGATATAATAACTGTTTGAAATTTCAT
Organism: Euclidium syriacum; assembly: GCA_900116095.1. Taxonomy (NCBI): domain Eukaryota; kingdom Viridiplantae; phylum Streptophyta; class Magnoliopsida; order Brassicales; family Brassicaceae; genus Euclidium; species Euclidium syriacum. The sequence goes on along the minus strand of FPAK01000002.1, from coordinate 16,405,448 downwards.
ATGGGTTTTTCCTGTATGATCTCTACATTTGTCTTGACGTTGGTTTTCTCGTTTCTGTTTATTAATGAAAAAACACAAATAACTTAAAACCCCAAAATACCCCAATATTTTTCGACAAAGAACTATTTGGAATAGAGAGAATCGCCGGATGTGATGTGAAAAATTCGACCGCGTCTATGAATACCATAAACAATATACATAATCATAAATATTGAAAGCGTAAGATAGATCTAGATACCATACCATGTTAGATTTTATTTTCTTCATCTTATGCACTTTCTTGAACTCCACCTTAAGCTTCTCATGCCCAGCCTCTCTCGTCTCTCACTCTTCCTTCTTCATGAAGATCTCGTTCTTCTTAGTCAAAAAAACCTCCATCTTCTTCTTGATCTTCTATTGCTTCGAGCCTTCAACATCATAGTATAAAAAAATCTTGATATTACAACCTTATATTAATACTAATATGGGCCAAATATGAAACCTTGTAAATCATGACTTTACATATTCTTCTTTTGGAGATTTTTCCGCTGCTTTTAACTGTAGTAAATTATTTCCTCGTCCTAAGGAAGACGAAAGAAAAAAAATTATGAGTATCATATATACTGGAAAAACATTGTTGTTACACAAATAAAATGTGATTGATGCACCAAGATGGGATAAAAGAACTATTAAATCAATGTATCTAACATTCTAAAAATAAATGTATGATACCTATGTTACCATATTTTTAAAAGTTAAATTAGATTTATTATGTGGAAAGCCTATACTGATTGGAACCGGATTTGTAAACCCCGGTTTGAAAATATGTATCTATGAATTTGGAAGAGTCAAACTTTTTTTCATTCAACGCACAGTTCAAAAGGCAAATAGATCTTCCATTTAAATGATGATAAGGAATGTGTTTGATAGTTTTAAAGCCTAAAACAACATAAAAAGAAAAAGATTTATGGCTTGGATGTGGTTATATATATTTAGAGTTAAGATGTTATTAAATGTAAGAGGAAATATTAAATATAATGGTCATAAAACTTAGAGAAGTATAAAAGTTAAAATTTAAGAAGGCATGTTAAATGAAACGACCATAAAAAATTAGAGAAGTTTGAAAGTTAACATTTCTAGTGGTACAAGTTGAAAATTCCCCTATGATGATATGGAGATAGTTCTTTAACTATACTAACAGCCATAATTAGAGAGTTATTCATATAGTTTGATAAGATAGTCTTGTATATTTCTAGCCTATTTCTTTTTCATCTTCTTGAAATATATTGTCATTATTACCTTTTCACTTATGGGGATTTATTGATTCATGAATTTTATTGGATTTGTTGTATTTGGAAATCCACATAGAATCCATGGATTTGAAACCAAACAAATGATTTTGAAATGAAGTACAATAGATTTGAAAATATAAATAGATATATTGTAAAATCAACCAAATTAATTTATAAGATGATTCATGATCGTGATGTTTCTTTTTATATAACTACATTTTTTTCAAGTTATAAAATTTTCTCTAAATTTTTTATTTTTTTAATATAGAAATTTTCATATTTTTAGTTCTTAAATCTATATGTAATATCGTATGTACATTATAATTTTTCTCACTCAAAACTTAAAAACAAAAAAAATTGTAGATTCACAACCAAGTAAAGGTTTCATACATACAATAAAATCCACAAGAAAGAGTAAAACTTTAATCAATTTAATTGTATTATTAAATTGCTTATTTTATATGATAATTAAAAAAAAAAATCGATGTGATACAAAACAAAGTGTTCTTATTTTTCTTATTTGTATTTATGATTTTTTAAACTACATTCCAATTTCCAAAAAATACACAAAAAAAAGATTTAAAATTTTGAATTTATCATATATGATTAACATATAAATTTAATGCATTAAAATTAAAATAATTTATTACTTAAATTTAACTTAAGTAATATTAAAAAAAAAATTGAACACAAAATTACGAAAAAGTTTCAAAAGTTTTTATTTCTATAGAATAAAATTTTAATTGGACATATGTCTCTCTCTTAGATGTTTAGGTGTCAACTCCATGACTTTTAGATATTTAGGTGTCAACTTTATGAAAAGAGTTGGTCAACTTTATATAGATTTCTAATAAGACAATATATTCAAATTCATATAAAAAAAAACAACAAATATTTATGTTAACATTATTCATGTTTTTGGTAAAAAATTGATTATTTGTAAATATGGTTGAATTCAATGTTTACATATCATATTAATCAAACTTACATTAAAATTGTGAAATATTTCATTAAATCATAATTCAACAATACCTTATCAAATTATCTATAAAGATAGTGTCTATTGACCTCTTAATCAAATCTCATATCTTTTGTTCTCAAATTTAATTGAGTTGCTCGCATAAAAATCGATTCATTTTCCTTGACTCTTTTAGTGACCGATATAGATTCTCTTACAAATCTGAAACCCATTTATCAACTATCATAGAAATTTGAATGAAAGTATCCACATGATACTTACAGTACAATAAAAAAATTGGTGAAACTCGAGAAGCTGTTTCCGTTGATGAAGAGGTTAGTGCAAAAATTATTTATAATTAAATCATGTTGTTGTTTTTGTAGTTTTATAATATTTATTCATTATTATAATTTTTTTTATAAGTTGTGTGATTATTTTCTGTTTTTTTGTTGTTAAAGTTTTGAGATTATTTTCTATTTCATCCTTCTGGTTATTTAATTAATCTAAGTCAAGGTTAATAAACTGTTTTCAACGCATATTAGAAATCAAATTTTTTTTTGAAAGTTCATTTAAATAGTGAGTTCCAAATTTTTTTAATGAGATTCATGAAGACTTAATTTGATAAAGGTTCATATTTTTTATTGCTTCAATTCGATTCGTTATTTGTTGACATTATATAGGGTGCATATTCGATTAAATATTAAAGTATATACTATTTAATAGTTTTTCTGGTATATAATTTGAATCATGGTTGTCAATCTTAATTAATATATATATATATATAATATAATCTATTATAAAACTGTATCTTCTACACAATAACGTTTTAAACATAATATTGGAAACTTGGAATTTACCCGAATTTTATAAGGGAATACGACATCTCTTATTGAAATATTGTAAAATTGTACTATGGGTTGTAACATCTTTGTTATATTAGAAAAGAAATACACATTTGAAAAATTAACTTTAGTTTTGTAATATATGTAATGCTCACAAAATCTTTTAAAAGAATATCTTCCATAACAATCAAAATATTACAATATCTTTAATTACTTTATATGAAAAGATTTATTTACTTATATAAAAGTTTTGTGTGTATATATATTGAAAAATATTAAATTAGACAAATATTATTCCATTATAACTATAAAATTAGAGATCCTTAAATATTCATAATAGTTGAACATATAAACCATGAAATTAAGTATTTGTACTTTTTTTTTAATTGATGAAATAAAAAAGGACGTCATTTTAAAACTTTAAAAGACATTTACATATTCATTATTGTTAATTTGTAGAATCGTGAAAAGTATAATCAATGTAATAGATTGATGGAATATTATAAAGAAATCGCAAAAAACATTTGGTCGTTTTATAGTTTACCAATCAAAGTCCTTTTTGTGAACGTTAATAGAAGTCTTTAACAAAAAAAAAAAAAAAAAACGTTAATAGAAGTAGTAAAGTTCACGAATAGTATATAATTAATATTTTCCTAATAGTACAAATCTTTTTTCCCATTAAAAGTAAAAACGAAATTCTTTGCCAATGCTAAAACTTAAAACAGGTTCCACCTTCCATCTACACGCATCGACTTCTCAGTCTCTCACAAGCATTTATTTTCATAATTACTTTTATTTTTCCTACTCATTCCAACTTTCCTTGATTGATACCATTTCATCATCTGATTCATATTCACTGTTTTTTCTATAAAAATAAAAAAAACCCTAATTCAGAGGCAGAAATTAAGTCGTTTTTTTTTTTTTTTGGGGGGACTCTATAGTCCAAAAAGAGTGTTACATTTTCAAAAGTATTAGGTAACAAGAATCTGAGGTTTTTTAATTTGCTGGGATTTATTGTTTTGTTGGTTTATAATTTACTGGGAACTTGTTTCGTAAAAATAGAAAAAGAAAAGAGACATTATTGACCTCTCTTGGTTCAGACAAAAAAGGTGTGTTCTTCTTATGTTACGTCTTTTTTCTTCTTTTCGTTCATAATCACCTTTCTCGCTCCTACACAATTTGGATAAAAGTTAAATCCCTCTTTTTTTTAATCAGAAAATTTTCATACAGGTTTCATAAAATTGTTGGGTTGTTTTCTGTCATTAACATCACCTTTGTCTATTTTTTCTTCGGTAATTGACGTTAACCAAACTTTCAGAGATTGGAAAATCTGTTGTAACCAAATTTCCTCTTCTTTTTAATGATAATTCTTCTTTAATTTCATTGTTATTCCCTATTCATTTTCTCTTTATAAGAGGAGAAATGTTTTAAGCCTTTTGATCCAAAGCTAAATTTCTTACAAGAAAGAGAATTTTGTTTCTTTTTCTGGGTTTTTTCTGGAACTCTCTAGGTTTCTGGACACAAACACACTAAATTCGAATTTGACTTACGGATGTTACTGTCATCAATAATTTGACGTCAAAAGGTAAGAAATATAATGTGCGGTTACCACTTTTCCTCAAAAATGGAATTTATAAATTCTTTTCTTTTTTCCCTAGGGGCATCTATAATGAAATGTCACCTAACTAACTGAGAATCATTTACTTTTGTCAGATTCTCTGCGTACAGATTCTTATATGTACTTGTGAAGCTCCAAAAAAAACTCCAAAAAGAAGAAAAACTTCAGTAACATCTCTTAATGATGTCTGAAGTTGGATACAACAAAGAACCTCCTTCTGATTATCCAAGAAACCCTCTCCACATCTTCTTTAGTGATTTCAGGTTTTGACATATTTTATTGTACATAATTCAGTTTGTAATTTCATGATCAAGAAGGAACTTTGAAAATTGGTTCTTTCTTTGATGTAATTCAGATCAGTGTTGAAATTTGATGAGCTTGGTTTGGAGATAGCTCGAATAGCTTTCCCTGCAGCACTTGCTTTAACAGCTGATCCTGTTGCATCTCTTGTCGACACAGCTTTCATAGGCCAAATTGGTATCAAAAACAAGAATCCACTCTTTCATTTTCTTTAATTTTTTTTGTTTCAATGTAAAATCTTTGGTTTCTTGTTTTTGGTGATTGGCTTACAGGTCCTGTAGAGCTTGCTGCAGTTGGAGTTTCCATTGCTTTGTTCAACCAATTCTCTCGAGTCGCTATATTACCTCTTGTTAGCATCACAACCTCCTTTGTAGCAGAGGAAGATGCTTATAGTTCTCAGCAAAAAACAGTCCAAGATCAAAAAGAATGTATCGAAACCGGTATTAACGATACAAAGGAAGAAACTCAAGAACTTATTCCTGAAAACAATAAAGGTGTGTATATTCACTTCTCTGTTTCCTCATTTTGATTTCTTGAAGTAATCATCACTAGTTTTGTTAACTTTGCTTTCAGATTCTATATCCAATAAATCTAAAACCGGTAGAAGTAGTATCTTTAGTGTTAGTAAATCTCCAGTGAAGAAAAGAAACATACCATCAGCTTCATCTGCTTTAATCATTGGAGGCATTCTTGGTCTTCTTCAAGCTGTGTTACTTATATCCGCAGCGAAACCTCTCTTGAGTATCATGGGAGTTAAACATGTAAAGTATCCATTCTTTCGGACTCAATAGATCTTTCTTTCTTTTCAATATTAGAGATTTTGATGAAATCTTTTTAACAGGATTCTCCAATGTCGAGACCTGCTCAAACATATCTATCTCTAAGATCATTAGGTGCACCCGCTGTTCTTCTCTCGCTCGCGACACAAGGCGTTTTCCGCGGATTTAAAGACACTACAACTCCGTTATTCGCAACTGGTAAAAAGTGCCATATATGTTATATGATCAAAAGAAAGTTCTTGAAAACAGAACAAAGCTTTATGACTTGTTTTTGTTTATTAAAATATCTTCCACAGTGATTGGAGATGTGACAAATATCATACTAGACCCGATTTTCATATTCGTTTTCCGTCTAGGCGTTACAGGAGCAGCCATTGCTCATGTTTTATCACAGTGAGTTTTAATATCACCTTTTGAAAAGCTCGGTCTTTATCAAAATGACCTCTTGTTTAATTAATATATTGTATTTCTATGTTTATTTTTTCAGATACCTTATGTGTGGAATACTCTTGTGGAAACTGATGGGTCAAGTTGATCTCTTCAACATGAATACTAAAAATCTTCAATTCCTTAGATTCTTGAAAAATGGTATTCCAAAATACTTCAAAAGATTGCAATGTTTTTTCATAACGAAATCTCTGATGAGTTTCTTGGTGTGATTTCTGTATCTCAGGGTTTCTTTTGCTAATGAGAGTAATCGCTGTAACATTCTGTCTAACTCTTTCCGCGTCACTCGCTGCAAGAGAAGGACCCACTTCCATGGCAGCTTTCCAAGTTTGCTTGCAAGTTTGGTTAGCTACTTCACTTCTTGCTGATGGCTTTGCCGTAGCTGGCCAGGCAATTCTAGCGAGCGCGTTTGCCAAAAAAGACTACAAAAGAGCTGCAGCTACCGCCTCTCGTGTACTTCAGGTAAACTCAAATTTATGCGTTTGCGTTTACATGAGAACAAGATTATACACTTATAAATGTATATGTAAAATGCAAGCTCAAAGGCAAATGGATTATAAAGATTCGGTTTTTGGATTATACACTAAAGCGAAATCTAAAAGTCTAAAACTTGTGACAGATGGGATTAGTTCTCGGGTTTGTACTTGCGGTTATACTTGGGGCAGGATTGCATTTTGGAGCAAGACTATTCACGAAAGATGATAAAGTCTTGCACTATATTAGCATAGGACTTCCGGTAATTAATTAACTTCTTCTTAAAACCAAGATTGTGTCATAACATTATGGCTAATTATACCGGTTCTTGTTTTGGGAAAGTTTGTGGCAGGAACACAACCAATCAATGCATTAGCGTTTGTGTTCGATGGTGTTAACTTTGGAGCATCTGATTTCGGTTACGCCGCAGCTTCATTAGTAATGGTGGCTATAGTTAGCATTTTGGTTTTGCTCTTTTTCTCGTCGACTCATGGGTTCATTGGACTTTGGTTTGGTCTAACCATTTACATGAGTCTTAGAGCAGCCGTTGGATTCTGGCGGTAAGAATCTATGAAACTCTTATTTTTTTGTTAGTAAAAGAAAAGGTAAGAAAACGTTTGGTTCTTTTATAACAGAATGTGATTGGAAATGTTGTAACAGGATTGGGACAGCGACAGGACCTTGGTCTTTTCTTAGGAGCTGAAGAAAGAATTTTAGTGGAAGGAACATGTTTTATTGTTTTTAAAACCTGTTTTCGAATGAGGGTATAATTAAATAAAAATACAAAGAATATGAATCTGGAGATGCAAATAATTCTATGGGATTTACTAATTATCTTGTAAAGTGTTAATGTTGCATGGTTTGCCCAACTTGTGGTTCGGTTTTTTCTCAGTTTTCTTCTTTTTTTTTTTTTTTATGTTTGTGAAATATTAAAAACATAGAAAAATGGAAAAATCAACTCGTCTTGTTGCACGTTTTGTTTTAAGTTAGGATTCTAATTTTCAAAACAACTTAATTTCAGTTTTCACTTTTCAAAATGCAATAAATAAGATAATGCAAAGTCAATGCAAAATGATAATTCAAAATACAATGTGGATTGAATCTAGAGTTAGTATAATTGGATTCCTTAGACGATCTCCAACCCATTTCTCTATTTTACACTATAAATATACAATTTTTTATAAATATAATCGTATTTGTTTTAATGGTGAGCTTTATTTTCTTTTCTAAAAATACTATTTTAAATATATTATATTTTTAATTTATTTTTTTTTCTTACATAATCCTTTAACTTTTTAAAAATTTACAAATTGACACTCATATTTTATTTTCCGCGATATCAAAAATCAAAATGTGATATATACTAAAATTAAATGTTTATTATAAAAATCAAGTTTCATTATTTCACATAAAATAAAACAAATTAACGAAGATATTTTTCTATACACAATCATTAGTGTACTTCTTTCACAAGTGATCAATTATACATTTTTTTTCCAAAACCGAACCGGACCTTTCACAATTGCAAAATGTGACTGGAGAATTTTGAAGGTCCGTTCACATCTCGTCAAATCATGTCATCATGAATTAAAAAATATAAGAACAATTTGTATGAATGTGTCTAATCCATCTATGATTGTATTTATAGTCTATATGAATGTGTATAGTATAATATTGTAAGATTCTTAATGTTACTTTTATAGTCTAGTAAAAAAAATGATAACTATTTGTCATTATATAATCAAATCACATTAATAAATTGATGTGGATATATTTATTTATTTTTAGTTTCCGGTACTAATTATGCATTTTTAGTTTAACGTTAGTAATGTAATTTTATTTCTAATAGATTTTATGTCGTTTTTTCTTAGATTTTAATTAAATAGATAACTATTTTTAAATATACTAGTATTTAAGTTAAAAAAAAGAAAAAAATATGAATTTTACTTTATATTTAACATATGAAATCATTTTAGCATTGTATTGTCAAAACATGTTAAAGTGGATTAATAAACGTAAGTGGATTAATGAAGCGTAAGTACGATTTCTATGAATGTATGTATGGTTTATATAAACGTATGTAATTTGTCTATGAACATATGTATGTTTACATGAGTATATATAGAGACACGTGAACAAAGAGAACATCGGCGTTTTCAATTTAACGTTTGTTATGTAATTTATTTTCTAAATTTAGCTTATGCTTATTATATCTCTTAACTATTTTTCATATACTAATATTTAAATGAAAACAAATAAAACATAAAAGTTTGTTTAGGGATAAAATGTAAAGATATGGAGAATATGGATTATTTTGTAAATAAAAAAGTTGAGCTCTAAAAATAGAGAAGTGAACACCTACGGTTCACTTTTCTATTTTTTAGAGTTGAATATAGAGTTCAATTGGAACATTTTGACTTTAAATTTTGGAGTTTTCTCTATTTATAAAGAAGAGTTGAAAACCTCCTTAAATATCCATCATAGTTGATGATTCAAGGAGCAAGTAACAAATCTAATAATTTGGGTTCAACATTTAATTAAGATATTCCCATGTTCATTAATTATTCCACAACTTGATCTCTTATCTCTATAATTCCTCATGATCAAAAGAGATGTGAACATCAAAATCCGACCCAAACATCATACTAATTAAGATCATCTAACATTTCCATGTTAATAATCAAGATTAGCCTTTAATAGATTCATTGAAGCATTTTATCGGGAAAATTGTTTATTCTCTATCCCTCATCAAATTTTTACACCCTCCTCACAAATTTACTGTCATATTGCACCCTATTTTCAAATTTAAAGTTTGACTCTTGACCAAACCACATAAACCGTAACCAAACCCGATTACAGACCCGACCCGATGGAAAAAATAAAATAAAATCGAAACAAAAATTACCATTTTTTTAAAAAATAAAAAAATAAAAAATTCAAAAAAATCAAAAGAAAATCAAAAGAAAATTCAAAAAAATTCACAAAATTCAAAATATATTATAAAAAATAAAAAAAAATTCAAAAAATTCAAAACTTCAAAAATTCAAAAACAAAATAAATACAAAAATTTTCAATCAATTTAACTAATTATTAATTTTTTTAAAAAAAAAGTCCAAAACAATTCCGAAAAAGACTCATCATATGTCAGTTATCATCTCCACCAAACTTTCTCATGCACCCTTCATTGAAAAAAGTTGTGTTCATGCAAAATGAGATAGATAGCTACATGATACTTGTGCTCATGCAAAATTTGATTAGATGAAATGAAAACAAAAATTTGTAAATTTTATACGACAATTAAGATTTCAGCCATCATAATATATATATTAATAGCATATTATACTATCCAATTAAAATGATATATGTTAAAGTTATAAATTTTAGAATAAATGACGGATATTATTTTAATTTTGATAACGAAATTGAAAAGAATATTATATTGAGCTAATTTGGAAACACAACAACGTAATGGAATAGGAAAATAAGAAATCAAATACAATAAAAATCAAACAAAAAGAAAAGAAAATAAATAAAGTGCTAGAAATATATATATCTGTAGTTTGTCTTAGTGTATTATAATAGTAAAATCCATTGAGAAAATTATCATTTTCAATATCCATGTATTCCATATCATGAGTTGATTCCCATGAATTTTGTTGATGAAGGGTGCATGAGAAGGTTTGGAGAAGATGCTAAATGACATATCATGAGTTTTATTTGGAATTTTTTAGGACATTTTTTTTAAAAAAAATAAAATTTGTTTTAATTATTAGTTTAATTGAGAAAAATTGAATTTTTTTGTATTTATTTGATTTTTTCGATTTTTTTGAATTTTTGAAATTTTGATTTTTTTTTTTTTTGATAATTTATTTTGATTTTTTAAAATTTTATTTCGATTTTTTTAATTTATTTTGAATTACTGAATCTTTTGTTTTTCTCAATCAGGTTGGGTCTATAGTTGGGTTTTAGATCCTCAATCTAGGTCAAAATCGGGTTTGGTTACGGTTTACGTAGTCTGATAAAGAGTCAAACCCGGAATTTGAAAATATGGTGCAATTTGACAATTAATTTGTTAGGAGGGTGTGATTTAGTCGAAACTGAAACGGAGAGACAAAACCATGTACAAGTTTGATGAGGGGTAGAAAATCACAGTTTTCCAAAATATTATACTTGGAAGAAACTAAGAACATGTCGTTGTTCAGTCTAGGGGTTATGATTGATTTTCTTTTAGGTTTTTTTTTCTTTGTCTTATCTTTTCTTCTTTAAGATAGATTTTTCTTTTTTTAGATGTCTTATCGCTCGAATGGAACAGCCGAATTTGATCTGGTAACATTATAGTATGCTAATGTCTATATATACCTAACCGAGCTACCAACTTTCTTATACATTGTCTACTGCGAAAACACTTATTATAAGTTAGGGTCCAAACCCATAATTGGATTGCTTCCTCCGAGGACCGGTTTTGGTGTAAATAGACATCTGTCTAGGGATATACAATTATACATCATAGTACACTTTAGAAAAAATATGTGGTTTAGATAATGGATAAAGAATAAGATTAGACACTGTAATCCAAAGACTTTTTCATAAAACAACGTTGTGATTATAGTCAATAGGATACATAGAAAGGTAATATATTTTTTTCAAAAAAGGTAATATATCTTTTTTTCAAGTAAGGTAATATATTAAGCCTTTTTAAGTAGAATAATATCAGTCTTGATAGAAATTATTTAATGCATTTTTCCTAATTAACACTATACATCTATAAAACAAGAACAAGAAGAGGGGAAAATAGAAATCAAACATAAGTTTCTTACTCTTATTCTAGTCCAACAAAATATTTAAAAACTGTTTTTTTATATTGATCAGTTAAGCTTTTCGAAATGAAAATCGTATTTGATTATGTCAAAGATCTAGTTATAGAATTTTACTTTTTATGTTTATTTGATTTGTAGAGATCCTATATAAAGCTAGTAAACGGTCGAGAAGAAATTATCAAGATCCAGACAAAATTAAGAGCTAAGGCTTGGAGAATTCAAATATTTCGAAGTCATCTAAGTTTTAATGATGAAAAACTTGGGTTGATTTGAAAGAAATCAGAAGTTGGTCGAAGAAGATGGTTCGAGACTTAAGGAACCGCTTACCGGATCAAGCTGGGAGGTCTAAGGATCGGGAATGACCTTTAGGTCGAAGATAGGTCATTATGGATTCAAATCAAGCTATTTTGAGTGGAGAATGGTCAAGAAAAAGAAGGATGCCTATTCTTAAGATTTCCGAGAAAAAATTAATTTTCGGGAATTTTCCCGAGCAGGTCGGAAATTTTCCCGAGCAGGACGGGATATTTCCCGAGCAGGTCGGGAAATCAAAAATGAAGGGAGTCAAAATATGTTGAGAAAATATTTTTGAGATTTTTCCCGGGAGAAAGCACGACGGAAAATATTATCGGGATTTTTCGCGGGTCGTTAAAGTGTCGGGAAAATAAAGAAGGAAGTATTTGGTATAAGCACGACGGGTTAGAAGCATGTCGGGATTAAGCACGAGGTGTTAACCGCGAGGTGTTGCACAGAAGCACGATGTGTCGAAGACAAGCATGAGGTGCCAAAGGAGTAGCATGAGGTGTCGTGCAGCATGTTGAGGACATGCATGAGTGACAGCCAGAGGTGGAAGTGTCGCGCAACATGTCTTCATGGCCGAGACGGCGACACACGTGCGTCTGGGTGTCGGCTTGCATGGCCGCGGTCCATGCGAAGCGACACAGCGCTGTCCATGTGTCGGCACGCATGTGCAGACCCTTACCCTATATAAGAAACGTCCTAGCTCTTCATTTGTTACATCCAGAGCCGAAATCTCATTAAAGAAAGCCTTCGGGCCATCGGATTCCATTTCCGGTCTTTCCGGCTATTAGATTCCCGTCAAGCTGTGCAGCCAGCTTGTGATACACGAAATGGATCATGAAAAGGTGGTGTTCAAGGTGAGCTAAGTCTCCAAGGCTAGGTGCTGATCAAGTTCATATCATGGTTCAGCCGCGGTTCAGTAAAGGCGTCCGGGGAAGCAGGTTATGCCGGAATTGGGTTTGTGGGTTGGGTTTGGCCGGGTTCTCCAAGATCAGTTCGAGCCGCAGCAGCCGTAATCTCTGTGAGTTGGTGATGTTTGAGTGCCGAGTTTGCACTTAGGGATAGATTGAATAATGTCATATTGCATGATAGAATTGTTATGTCATTTATATGCTTAAAACAGATTTGCATGATAAACTAAGACCTAAGTGAATTGGTTAAAGGATAAGATGCAAAGCATGTAAAAGTTATTGCTTGCATGATATTGATGTATCGGATTGTATGATTGCATGCTAGTTAGTTCTCTAACATTCATGCAGGGACGGTCTAGACCTATTCCCGGGCTAGGGCCGGAATGGTCTAGATGAAATGAGTTCAACTCTAACGTTTTGTGCAGAGAATGGTCTAGCCGGTCCTCGGGCTTAAGCCGAGACGGCTTAGACATTGTTTGACCGTCTAAGTAGCGACTTAGACGTGTATGGATTTGCTAAGCGGCGGCTTAGAGGTCCATTGATTGTTAAATGTTTATTGATTGATTGCATGAGTGAAGCTAATACATAAGAGTGCTTAGAATCACTAAGTGATAGGTGGATCCGGGATCGAGGTTTCCCGTGGTAAATTTATCCATTGATTGTGTTAAGATAGGAATCCGAACCGATTGTCTGATTCCTAGTCTTTTTGTTGGTTGGCCGGATAGCTTGCTAGATCAGCAATGCTAGGCCTTGGTCGTGGTTAGGGTGGTTCCGACACTTCCTCATTTCCTTACTGCTACTGAATTCAAGGTGGCTCTTGGCTTTAGCATGTAAGATGAACCTGGCGGATACTCGGCTGATCACTGGGACCGGGTTTTACCCAATGGGGTAATTGAGTTACCAATGGATCGTGACGCAACCTTACAGGCCTAAGGGTTGGCCGTGTAAGCAAGTGCTCACATTAAGATCCGGTTGGTACTCACTAATGTGTAGTAAGCTTGTAGGGCATGTTGGTAGTCTATGGGCGAAAGCCATAGGGACCTTAGGTCGAGGCAAGTGGTGTCCACATTAGTTCGTGATGTTCTGTTCATAAAGTCTTGGTGATTTTATGAATAGGTGTTCGCGGGAGGAAGATCGAACGCACCAAGTTGAGGAACTCATGAGTCATAGATTATTTCTTGATATTAGGGTTGTTTGCGTGATGATTGCAAAATGCATGATTGCTTGAATATGCAGGTGGTGACGTTAGGGCTGCAGATCGGCATGACGACCGCTAAGCCTCGTAACATTGAGGCTGTGGATCGGTTCATCGACCACTAGGCCTCGCGATGATAAGGCTGTGGCTCGGGTCTTGGACCACTGAGCCTGGCGATTTCAGTCGATGCGGCTTACATCACCATGCTTCGGCTATTATGGTGGATGTCGAGCCTTAGCTTTGAATGTTGCTTCGGCTATTGCTTGTTATTTTGGGTTTCTGGGATTAGTCTCTAGGTTGATTAGAGGGAGCTAGCTCGCTGGGTATGATTAGTATACTCATCCAACTCTGTTGTTGTTTTTCATGTATGATTAGACCAGGTGGTTTGGACTGGACGTTAGGACCGCTGGAGTATATTGTTGTGCCTTTTGTAAAACGGTATTTGGTTTTAGTTGTTTAACTCGATTTGGTACTAGGCCCGAGATGTCATTTGTATTTTGTGATTGAACCGAATATCATTTATAAAATGAGAATTTATATTCATAACGTGAGTACTCTGATATTAGATTTGTCCGGTCTAACACAACTCGAGATCAGGGAATGGGTTGGAAAGCCTTAGGCCGTGGTCCAGAGGTAAACGAGTTATGATCGGATTGTCTTGAGTTATAGAATTTCATTTTATAACTTGAGATGGTCTGCCCTTAACCCGAAGTGACGCCTCCCGGACCCTGGCGCGAGTCGTCTGATCGATCATGTTCTTGTTTGATTGTTGGTCGCCCGGCCGACTTGTTCCTAGAGCGGTCCGGGGGTGTTACAGACCTGATCAAGCTGGCTTCAAACCTACACATATTTTTTTTGTTATTCCTTAAATCTATTACAAAAAAAAAAGAACTTACGAAAGTATGCTTCTAACCAAAATATTTCCTTATACTCCCCATCTTAGTTTTAATAATCATTTTCTCGATTTTATTTTGTTATTGTTAATACCTGAGTGTTGAAAGATATTGACTTTTAAAGGATGTTGCTTTTGATCTTTCGACTTTCAATTGTATGCCTCTTCAGGAACCACGATTTATTTGCCTCTGTCGATCTTATAAATCTTGGGATTTTGGTTTCCGGAAAGGTTTGGTGTAAAAAATATGTGGTATTTCCAAAAGTGCATTTTCATAAAAACCTTTTTAAACCCCTAAAGTAGATATGTTGTGCTATGAGTTTTGAGCGAGGTGAAAATAATAATTTGTTTTTAGAGTTGTATTAATATTATAGTGAGAGAAGTTACGAATAGTGAGTATCTCTTAATTGAATTTTTTATGGTCTTGAGAGTACGTGAACTTTAGGGACTTAAAGAGGGATTTAGTGAGATGCACCTTTTGGAAATATTGCATTCTTGTAATATCACAGCTTTCCGAAAACCAAAAATCCAAGATTTAGAGACTCAAAATAGGTAATGAAATTGCGGGTCACTGAAGAAGCATAGAACTGAGTGTCGAGATTCAGATCAAAAGCTTCATTAATAGGATATGATTTTTACCCTATTTAGCTAGTTGTTTTGGCCAGTTTTAGTTGCAAAGTCTACCATTTTCTATCTTTTTCAAGTCTTAAATGCTAGGTTTGATGTGCGCTACTAGGTTTTTAGGATGTTTGCATGTTTGCAATGTATCCCTTGCATATTTTCTCTTATTTAGGTAATCAAGGACCTTAATGGAGCCTAAATATGCATATGGAGTTAAGGTATGAAGCCATGGAGCCTAAAGGGAAGCACTTATATCAAAGACTTGTCCAAATTTACCATCATAAGTAAGACATCGACGACGTGATAGAAGAAAGTCAGACGCCAACCAAGCGGTCGACGACGTCCAACCCAGAGAACCCAAAAAGCTGAACATCGAGCAATATGTCGACAACGTGGAGCAGCCGACATCCACAACATCGTCCCATTATGTTAGATTCGACTGTAGGCATCGATATAGACGTCGCCGACGTCCAAGCTGTAGTCCAAAACATGTTTTAGAAGCATTGGGTTAAAATATTGGTTAACTCCAAAATTAATCAAGGTTTCATGTTGGGCTATATATACCTTCAAACTCTAATGTATTTAGTAATCTTATAACTAGTATTTTTTAAATCTTAAGGAGAGATAGATTCTAGAAGTGATAAAGGAGATTCAAAAACTTCATTTTCTTGTTAAAGGTTGAATCTTTCATGTGTTCTTGAAGGTTTGAGAGGTTTTTGATAGAGAAATTTTATGTTTCTTGTAAGAATTATTACTTTCCATGGAATGAATCAAGATTAAAGTTTTCTTCTTCTTTTTTACATTTCTTGCATCTTTCTACATATCTCAAAACATTCACTTGGATTTCTAACTCACTATGGCCTTTTCCATGGCTATGACTGAGTAAAAACTCTAGTGGGGTGTGAGTTTGGTTTGGAAATGTTGAATTTTCAGGTTTGCGACTTGTCTTTTTGGGTTTATATTCAAAGTTAATATATTTACATGTAAAATGCTTTGTGAGAGAGTGATCACTTAAGCTTAGATGTTTGAATCATCAATGTGCAAAAGGTATTTGATAGAATGCCTATGAAAGTATGTATAACAGTTTATGGTTCCCAACAGAATTTGATTCTAGGGCCACAAATACATGTATTAGATCTAGATCTTAAAGTACCATAGCTAATTCATTTACTCTGAAGACTCTAGATGTTAGGATTAGCTATGAGAAGAGATTTGACTATGAGAGTGGCTTGTCCTAGCTATATGGTCTCTAATCTACTAGTTTTATACTTGTTTATCACTTCAAGATCACAAAGTTGCAACATTTGATCTTCTTTTCCTTCCAAAAACCATACTTGCATCCCATTTCTCCATCTCATTATCTTGCTTTGCTTTCATGTTTTGTTATGCTAGATTGTTAAGAAAACCCCTTATTTACATATATTTCATTTCTGATAGTCTTAATCTTGAACCTAAGTCATCTACTCTAACTTCTCTTGGGTTCGATCCTATATCATACTATAATCTAGAATCTCTTGATATGATTCATGACTAATTATATATAGGTTTTAAATTAATTTGGATTATAATAAACAAAAGAGCTTATATACACAATCAAAAACCATCGAGATCAATCATCCATTAGCAATTTTTCCTCATTCGATTCTCCCTTGTGAGTCTCTGAATAATCTTGTTTCACACAAAAATATTCTCCGAGAGATCATATGTTGAAGCCATAAGCCGAGATATGCAATTCATAAAAGCAAAAGATACAATCCCTTTCACAGTTTGAATCAAAGTCCTCCTCTATCTTTAGCAAGCTCAAATAGCTTCCAAGTGTGAGTGAAAATGCATTCTATATCACTCAAATATCTTAGGAGATGATATAGGAAAGAAGTTACATTCTGACACATGTTTCATTGGATAAGGAAATCACACATCAAGTCAAGGAGCTGAAGTGGAGATTAAGCCTTGATAGATGCGTGTAAATGAAGTATCTTGCAAGAGATAAACATAGAAGATATTCAAAGAACAATTTTAGAAAATTTACCGATATCGAATATTCTTGAATCCTAAAGTATATATGTTTTAAACTAGCGACATCGCTCTGGAAACATCCACGACTCTTGGAACAAAGGTTTACACATGACTTCTTTGAGGAAGAAAATGATTCCAACTAAGCCGGAAAAATAACTTTAGGGATATTGTATTTTTATTTCAGTGAGTGTAATAAGTGTGCGTGGACCTCGCCTTTGTGGGAAGGAGATACACTATTTTTTATAGAGTACCATCACTTATGGGAACATTAAAATACTCCTAAAACGGCCATGCTCTTGCAAGGAGCTTAGTAGGAGAGTGTTCTCTAACTTATGATAGTGACAATCTGGGTAAATCAAAAGTCCCTCTATGGAGACGCCATCATTATTCATGTGACCATACATACTTATGTTTTCTTTTATCTTTAAGAACATAAGGACAAAAATCACCCTAGGCATGACTTTTAACGCGACATATAACCAGCACCATACTTGATCTCGTACATACATATTGTGGAGTGGATATCTGGTAAAAAACTAGTATTTGTGATTTGCTTTGCTCTTAACGTAACTAAATTTCATTGATTGTTTTGCTCCGGAAATTTACGGATATCTGAAACTTCGGATATCTGGATTTTTTAATATTTGCGAAAATCCGGATTTGTTTCATTTAAAACAGTTTTTTTTTTTAAAGTGATATTTTTTTCAATCAATATTTAAATTATAAATATATGAAACCATCTAACTTAACTCAAAAAGATAGATAAAAATGAAAATGGAAAGTTAAAATTATGAAAACTAAAAATGATGTTTCTTATTAAAAATAGAAAAAATTAAATTCTAATGTTAAATTTTATATATTATAATATTTTAATTAAAATCTTTGTATTTGTTTGTGTCTAACCATTTTTATGTACTTTAAATTTACCAATATTATAAATTATATATGATATAATATGAATATAAATGTATTATACGGATAAGAGTGGATATCCGAACTTTTTAATTTTGATATTTGTGATTTGTTATGGTTTTGACGGATACTAAATTTTACTATTTGGTTTGTTTTGGTTTTTCACGGTTATCCAATTTTTCGAATT
The DNA here is from genome assembly GCA_900116095.1 of Euclidium syriacum. Taxonomy (NCBI): domain Eukaryota; kingdom Viridiplantae; phylum Streptophyta; class Magnoliopsida; order Brassicales; family Brassicaceae; genus Euclidium; species Euclidium syriacum. The sequence continues at coordinate 16,386,911 of FPAK01000002.1, read as the reverse complement.
GAGTGAAAGTAAATATCGAATCAGAATGGATCCAACGGATAATTTGACCAGCCCTAATACATATTGGTTCAGCCAATCATGTTATTACCAAATATGACTGGAGTGCTCATAAACTTTTAAAAGGACAAACTTATTTGTATTCTCCTGGAAAAAACTCATGAGCATGCTTTTTTCTAAGGATTACCACATCAGGGAAACATAAGATAAGATACATAATATATCCACAAAGTATATTTATATTGAGTTGGGTTGCTCTTATTTACAAATCATTCACTATATACTTTTCGCTAATCCAACAGACATGATGTTGGCTGTAAATGGTGTATGAATAATGATTCTACAATTAGTATAACTATTCTATTACACCATTCAGTTTTTATTTATTCTGCAAAAGGAATAATCATTCTGCTTAAAAAATCATTCTGCTAAAAGAATAATCATTCTGCTAAAAAAATAATCATTCTGCTAAAAGAATAATCATTCTACCAGATTCAACCAAAAAATTAATCATTTTGAGTCTAAATGGTTAACCGTAAAAGAGTACGGACATATGTTATTTTTTCGGCTTTAGGTTTAGGTTTATAGGTCTCATTCGGATATTACTAAAACTCTGATTGGGTGCGGTTCGGGTATAATGAAAACATTAAATCTATGCTGATTGGGAAATAACCAAAATACCCGAAACAATCAAAATTTTGGAAAATTCTTAGTTATATTGTCCAAATTTAATTAAATTTTATTCAAATTCAACCAACGTTTTTATTTTATTTTTATTAAAAATATTAAATCCATGCGAATTTGGTTCGAGTTCAGGATATTTACACCCAAACCAGCCAAAAACATTAAATCCAGGCGGTTCGGGTTGTGTCGGGTTCAAGTTTAAGATAAAAACGTTAAATCCAAACGGATTCAGTTCGGGTTCGGGTTTTTTACACTCAAACCAGATAAAAACATTAATTTCATCCGGGTTTGGGTTTGGTTTAAATAAATTTTAAATATTATAAAAAGTCATAAAAAAAATATTAAAATTTAAATTAAAAAACGAGTCATTCAAAAAGATTTCTATTAATATTAATTTATCAATTAGATTTTTCATAAATATGATTTACATGATAATTATGTTTAATAATTTATGTAATTAAATATTAAATGGTAACATTAAAGTTCTGGAATTTCCGTGGAACTAAAAAAGTTAGAACAATTGTTTAATTAATGTTTTGCATTTTCATTTATTTTTCATCTAATTTACTAGATTTCGTTAGATTTCTGTGTTACCATTTATTTTTTCTAAACATAATTTAACTTAATTTTCATAAATACATAAACAATTAATAATTAATTTTGATAGTTTATAATTTATATGATAATTATATTTGATAAATGTAGTTTATTTAATTATTATTTTGAAAAAATTATAATCAACAATTTATAAATAAATTTTATTACTTTTATTATTCTGTCAGATTCCGCTAGATAGTTAATAATTATGCCAGAATTATAATAATTCTACCAGATTCTGCTAAAAAAATAATTATTCTGCCATAATTATAATAATTCTGCTACTGTTACCATTTAATTTTATTGATTCTACCAGATTCTGCTAAAAAAATAATCATTCTGTTAGATTTTACTAACATTTTACTGTTACCATTTAGACCCATTATCTAGCAAATTATTCTAACTGGATTAAATATTATATATATATATATATATAAAATCATGTTAGAAAATTTGTTGTATCCGAATATATAAAATATCGTAAATTGGATCTGAATTTATCAATACTAATAACTAAGAAAATATTCTCAGTAATGAAAGAAACAAAATTGATAGGGCCTATGTTTAGAAAAACCTCTCTTCAACATGATTGGCTAATAGCTACGCTCAATTTTTAGTTTTAAGAAAATATATGCAAAATCCAATCTTTATTAGGCAAATTAAAAAAAAAAAGTAGAAACTTTCCGGAACTCCTCTGCCATTCTTTTCCAATCTAAGAGAAGCTCAATTAGCTTTTAGCGAATTTTCCCACTTAACGGAGAAATTAAATCTCCGCCATGCCTACCACCACCTCCTCCGCATCCCCCTCCACCGTTTCCTCCTCCGGTAACCGTCAAGCCGATGTATTCTCTCGCTTAGCCTCCTCTGACCCTGAAGTCAAGCTCAAGGCCCTTCGCGAGGTCAAAAATCAGATAATCGGAAATCGTACCAAGAAGCTCTCTTTCCTCAAACTCGGAGCTGTTCCCGCCATAGCTTCCGCTCTCGCTGATGCAGACGATTCCGAAAAATGCAACAACATCCTCGTGCAATCTGCGGCGGCGCTCGGTAGTTTTGCTTGTGGATTTGAAGCCGGAGTTCAAGCCGTTCTCGACGCTGGAGTTTTTCCTCATCTACTTCGTCTCCTCACTAACCCTGACGAAAAGGTGAATTCAGATTTTATTGACTTTTTTAAAAAAAGGGTATTAACTTCCCCAAATGTTTATCCAGATTCAGAAATGACATTTGATTCACTGTGGGGTCTCGACAAGAAGCGTGAACACGATTTAGATTTATATTGTGATCTAATTAGTTTAGGAATTGGGCAAAGACTGTTTACATTTGAGTTTTTCTGCATCTGAGGAATCAAAGCATTGGCCTTGGAAGTTTTGTGATCCTCTCAATCTTCAATTAGGTTGTATCTGTGTAGATTCTTCTCTTTTCCTTTGGATATAACTTTAATTTTCTTCTTCAGGTAGTAGATGCGGGAGCTCGATCGCTGAGAATGATATTTCAATCTAATCGTGCTCCAAAATACGATTTCCTTCAAGAGAAAAACATGGAGTTTCTTTTCTCCTTATTGAATAGCGAGAACGAGAACGTTAGTGGACTTGGTGCGAGCATTATCGCTCACGCTTGTGGAACAAGTGAAGAGCAACGAGTTCTCTGCGAAGCTGGTGTCTTGGAGAAGCTTGTTATCCTTCTCGATGGTTCTCTAAGCCAAAGAGAAGCTTGTCTTGAATCTTTAGCTACGGTTTTGAAGAACAACCCTGAAGCTGTTTCTGACTTTGTTGGACTCGAAGGCGGGAGATATTTGAGTTCTGTTACTGATTTAACGAAAGATAAGTATCCAAGGACGAGGCTGCTTTCTTGTCTCTGTTTAGTTGTCATATACAACACTTCTCCGTCTTATTTCCTAAACATGGGAACCAAATCAAGATTGATAACTACTCTCCTTGAGCTTCTTAACGACCCTGGTCAATCTGGAGATGATGCTGCCTTGGGTTTAGCTCGTCTCATTACAGAAAAAGAAGATTTACAGAGATTAGCTTACGAGGCCAATGCCATAAATATCATTGTTGACATCTTGAAGACAGGAAGTGAGCTCCCTCCCAAACGTCTTCAGGGTTTGTTTTTGTCTCTAGCTGAATTGTGCTCAAAGCTTGAGGATTGCAGGTGTAGCTTCCTCTCATCGCAGGTGTGTTTCCACATATGCCCATTTTGATCATTGGATATTTTTCGGTTAGATTTAGTATTTAATTTTCTTTGTTTAGGTGTTAGACGTGCTGATTAACGCGCTAAGACACAAAAACGCTGATGTAAGAACTGCGGCATGCATTTGCTTTAGAAACGCTGCTCGATCGATTAAGGTTTGTTAACATTATACCATATCTATTGCTATTAGTGTTTCAGGCTCTTTGTGTTAAGTTGGTAAAGCCCTCCTGAGACATGTCATGCAGAATTTGAGTGCAGGACGTTTCACCGAAGAGAATGTAATGCTTCCTTTGGTTCAGTTATTGCATGATCCATCGTCCTCTGTCCAGGTATACCACGTTACTACATTTAAATTCTCCGCATTTCCCGAATTGTTGGTGTAAAGTTTAGTTTATGTTGTATATTAGGTTGCAGTGCTTGGTGCTCTGAGCAATATAGTATTGGATTTTTCATCACCTAAGTCAACGTTTATAGAGTATGGAGGGATGAAACAGCTTATTGAGTTGTCGAAATCAATGGATCCAAACGCTCGGTGTAGCGCTTTACGTGCTTTGAGGAACCTCATGTTCCTTGCAGACAATAAACGTAAAGAACTCTTTTATTCAGACGTCAAGGCTCAAGGATTTGTTTGCCTTATCAGTGGTAAATCATTCTACATAGTCCTTAAAACCAAAAATCATATGATCCATGTATTTGCAAATTGTTTCACCAAACTCATTTCTCCTCAGATCCGGAGCCTCCGGTACAAGAACAAGCTTTGGCTCTCATCCGTAACCTTGTTGATGGATGTATCAGCTCAATTGAATTTGTATTCGATGAAGATGGTCTTATATTAGATGCTATTGGGAGGCAATTGAGGAAAGCTTCACAAGCTCAAATGGCAATACAGGTGCACACAAAAAAAAAAGTTTAGCATTATTAATAGATCAGAAGCGTTGATAGAAATGTTTTCTTTTTCTCTAGGGAATGTATGTGCTCACGAATGTAGCTAGTGGGACCGAGATACATAAAGAAGCGGTTATGCAGCAACTGTTTCCTCAATCAAAAGCTGGTTCAGAGAATTTCATGCTTAAGTTTCTACAGAGCGATGAGAGTCAGTTACGGTCAGCAACAGTGTGGACAATCATAAACCTCATTAGTCCTTCAAGTCCCGGTGCATTTGATCGGCATTTGAAATTGCGGGATGAGGGTATTATTCCCCAATTAAAGAACATGGTTAACGACGCTTGCCTCGATGTTAAGGTCATAAAGGAATTAACTTTAGAGTAATTTCTATTATCCCATTACTTAACTCACTATTGACTTTAACTCCGTTCCTTTAACATCTTTTGCTTTGCAGATTCGGATCAGAACAGTATTAGGCCAGTCCATGTCTTTTGGCGATAATTAGCAAACACAGAGAGAGATATTGCTTTTTCCTCAATCCACACAGACCATAATACGTTGAACATAAGAGTTAGTGAAGTAGCTTTGGTTCAAATTTCACAGTATGTAGCAAAAAGAGAGACAGAGCCATGTATTATCATTATGTTCATTGATTACTTCTCCAACTTCCAGACACGCACCCTATCATTCAACAGGTTAGTTCTTCTTCCGTTGGTTATCATTTCTTTCTCTTCTCTTATCATTTATTTTTCTTAATATGGATAGGATAAAGAACATTTGTGTGTTGCTGTTAAAAAAAAACATTTATGTGTTTCGATTAGTGATGATGTTTTGGTCCGACTAACGAAGCAGTTTGTGTCTGATCATGTGTGTGCAGGTGAAAGCAGTGTGTGGAAGATTTGTACTAGTACTTATGCCACAGTAGATTAGATCCACCAGATTTTGTTTTATTTTTGCTTTAAAAGAATATGTTTGTAACATCTCTGAGTTTTGTATAAATATTTGTTTTCTTGTCCAACGTTTCCATTGAATTACTGTAATTTTCTCATATAAAATTAAAATGACTCGTGACAAAAAATATATCTTGATATAAACAATTGATTATTTTACACTAAACCAAAATAATATTGGAAAATATATTGAATACCAAATTGTAGCGTTGGTGTGGGCGATTGGACTCGAGATTCGGCACTTTCAACATTATATTTAAGTCAACCCTCCGGCGGTGGCTTCCATAATTTTGGCCTGGGAAGTTGCTCAAAATCCTCATGTCTGACTCTTCCGCCTCCAATTGAGCCAAAAACCAAGCCTAAGACTCCTCTCTGTTATTTAGAGCAATCATGTGAACCAAAAATGGATTCCTTCAAAGAGAAATTTATTTATTTCTTTCCATATAAACCATACAACCCAAATAATCAATATCCTCATCACTTCCACATAATATTGGTTTCTCCATCACAAAAAACGAAAATTCATATTGGTGAAGATCTCTCCTGCTTCAAACCCATTTTGAGGCAGTGGAATTTCACCCACAGCTCATACCTAACAAGCTAGCGAATAAGTTTAGCTTTCGAGGACGAAGCTCCTCACCGGTGACCTACTGGATCTTTGGTTAAACCTGCTAGGTATCTCTTTAGAGTGATGGTTGGTGAACATATGGTCTTGGGCTATAGATCTCAGTCTATGTGCTTTGATCTCCTCCTGTATCATTTCAGTTTATGAGTTTGTGTAAGGAAATAGTTAGATTTGAATATGTTAGGTTGAAGTCTAAGCGTAAACAGAATTTTCCTGGAAGAAGGATAACTGGTACAATCATGATCAATGTCCGGTAATCAAGTAAATTTCATAATGTCGTTAAGTCATTTTTTTGTTTATAGTCTTGACCTCGAGTTTGGCAGCGTTAAAGTGTCCTTTTTATTTGTTTGCGCTTACTCTGAGTTGACGGTTTGTGATTGTCTTCTTCCTTTGCATAGTATTTCAGTGTAAGTTAAGGCTATTACTTGGATTTACCTCCTCTGTCTGATGATTAATATATAATTAAAGATGAAAAAACAAAAAAATCATTGATTTAGATCTTAACACGATCAATGATTTGATTTGATTTTTTTTGTTTTTTCATCTTTAGTTATATATTAATGAGCCTCAGGAGACTTCACCCCATAAGGATGCCCTGCCTCGAGAAGACGAGCATCTAACACCTTCGGCTCAAACCTCCCGCTCAAGAGGTCCTGGAAAGACTAGTTGAACCCCTATTCCATAGAGAGAAGCAATACTACCTGGAATATGGCATGCTTGATAAGCTAGAAGAGCTTAACAACCTCCCGGGAACAATAGAACTGGAAAACAGAGGTGATGAAGCACAAGAAGATGAAACTCAAGAAAACGAAGACATTTCTTCGGAAGCTACCATTCCAGACCTCCCTCCTCTGCAGGGAAGAAACCCTGTAGGTCCTTTTAAAATGGGAACTAACTTCCCAAATGACATGAGTAAATCTAAATTGTCTCGGAAAAGAAAATTAGTGAAGGCGTCCCCAAAGGCAAAGCTTACAAGGAAAGCATCGCTGAGGAATACGGTCCAAAAAATCCCATTCCAAGGAGCAGCAACAAGAAAGAGTAACGTGGCTAGAGTGGTGTCACCAAACAAATGTCGTAAGACATCTCAGGCTTCTAATTCTTCTTTACCTCGGATTGAGGCTTATGTACCTCGGTTTGAGGATGTTGAACAAAGTGCTCTTGTTACCTCGATTTCTAAGAATTTGATTCAAGCTATATGTAAGGGTTCGATGGTTTCCTGAAAACCATTCATCTATCAATGGTTACAAACTGTTGGAACTGTCAAGGGTTGGGAGCTCCCTTACAGTTCGACGCCTCAGGGAAATACGGCTGGGTATTTTCCCGAATATAATGTGAAGGAATTTAGGTGTAGATTTTAAAACTTTTTCTAAAACCTAATGATTCCTTTTAGCCCTTAGATCATGTTGATTGAATCTATGTTATCAGATCTCGATCATACCTGGAGTTTATGAGCAGCGGAATTGATCAGGATGTCGAGATCAGGAGCGCCTCAGATGCTGCGCCTCTACGGAAAGTCCACACGCACACAAACTGGATCAACGGGATGCTAGTGCCGGAAGAGCTCTCGGGATTCTGTGTTTTAAGGTGGCTGCAGATCTAAGTCTGACTGAAAATTTTGTGCCTCTATATCTTATATAGGGACCACGAAAACCTAATTAATAACCGGGCTAAACCGATCATTAATTAGATCATTAAACCAAACCAGTCGGTCTGATTTCAGTCACCGTGTCGATCGACACAACTACTTGTGTCGGTCGACACACTTAGCCAAAACACACAATAATGTATATCAAATATACATCAACTTGATCATTACATTAATGATCAATCCCAATCTTGTTTATCCAGTTTGCTTAGGTGTGTGACTCTGTAGGATCATATAATACTAGCAATGAGTTCATAACTCATAAGTTATAAGCGGCTTCTAGCAAAGCATTATAACTACCTAGTATCACATGATAGTTTTATCTCGACTTCACAACTATATTAGAGTGAATACAAGTATGATATCCAGGACATTCCCTTCATAATGTTCCTCACGGAAACAAAGAATAGTGATGATGTTGTTTTCCGTGTATTTCAGTGGATGGGTTACAAACATTCGTTTACGGTTCCACCTAATGGGCTTAGTGGAGGTCTAGCATTATTTTGGAAAGAAGATGTTAAACTTGAAGTTCTCTCTTCTTCTCCAAACTTTATTGATGTTAAAACTAAGCACAAGAGAAAAATATTCAATATCACCTTTTTTTATGGGCATCCGATAGCCTCTAGACGTAGAGAAGTGTGGAACCAAATATCAGAATTAGGATACATGCGAGACTCGGCGTGGATCCTAATGGCTGACTTTAATGATATTCTCGATAACTCTGAGAAACAGGGAGGCCCAGCTAGACACAAGGGCTCTTTTGTTAATTTTCGAAGTTTCATCTCCCAAAATGGTCTCTGGGATGTTAAACACTCAGGAAACCCGTTTTCATGGAGAGGAATGCGCTATGAACACTTTGTTAGAGCTCGTCTTGACAGAGTTATCTCCAATAACGCATGGCTTGAAAGTTTTCCGTCGGGTAGATCAGAATACCTTCATTTTGAAGGCTCGGATCACAGACCCTTGGTTACTTTCCTGGATGATACCAAAGTAAAAAGAAAAGGCTTGTTTCGGTTTGATAATCGATTGCATGAGAATGAAGAAATGGTTGGAGTTGTTGCTGAAGCGTGGGAGCAGCCGGCAAGTTCTTTGGATGATAGAGTCTCTAATTGTCGAAAATCAATAATAAAGTGGTCCAAAAAGCAAAACATGAATAGTGCAATCTTGATTCAGGAGACACACAAGGCTCTCAAAGAAGTTCTCACGGAAGATCCTCCCGACCCAAATAAAATTGGACCTCTAACGGCTACACTTGAAAAAGCATACAAACATGAGGAGGAATTTTGGAAACAAAGAAGCCGCGTTCAATGGTTACATAGTGGAGATAGACACACTGCATATTTCTTTGCGATTACGAGATCTAGAAGGACCATCAACCGATTTACAGTAATCGAGAGAGCTAACGGGGAAGCTGTCCACGAGGAGCTTCAAATAGTGGATGCGATTTCTGAATTCTACTCACAACTATTCATGAGAAAAAATTGAGGGGACTTCAATGTGGTGAGAGAAGTGTTAACCCCTTCAATTACCCCGGAAATGAACGAAAACTTAATTACCATTCCGAAAGAAGAAGAGATCAGAGATGCCTTATTTGCTATCCATACGTCGAAAGCTCCAGGGCTTGATGGCTTTTCAGTTGGATTCTTTCACTCGTTTTGGGATATAGTAAAAGAAGATTTTGTTAAGGAATTACAAACGTTTTTTATAACGAAGCAACTGCCACCTGGTGCAAAGGAGACACATGTTCGCCTTATCCCAAAGATCTTGGGGCCGAGAAAAATTGCAGACTACAGATCAATTGCTCTGTGCAAAATCTACTACAAAGTGATTGCAAAATTGCTCACTAAAAGGCTTCAAATGATCCTCCCGTCTCTCATTTCAGAAAATCAATCGGCGTTTGTTCCAGGCAAAGCGATTTCTGATAATGTGTTGATCACACATGAAACACTGCACTACTTGAAGCGATCAACAGAAAAAATTAGATGTGTAGAGAGGAGAAGCGAGCTTAGTATGGTCCGAAGAAAAGCCAGCAAGAAACTGGAAGATGAACGCGACTGAATTGCAACTCTTTTCTTTATCACAATGACTTTGTACATCTTGCTGTTCATCTATGTTGCATTACTCAATCTCTTGCATGTAACTATGACTGAAACTCATTACTTGTTGATTATTGTTTATCACCAACCATTTTGTAATCGTAAAGTTGCAACTATTTCACCAAGAATTAAATCTTACCAGTAATATTACCTTAACAAACAATGACATTGACAATGATAAGATAGGAACAGTGGAAAAAAAAAAACAGTGGAAATATGATACTTTTTGAGATATCAGAACCTGTTGTTCTCTTTTACATTATTTTTTGGATTTCGCGCAGCTAATCAAGATGACGTCAGCGATCAGAACCGCTCTTCGCTCTCGAAGAGCATCTCCGTGTGGAAAATCTCGCGGAACCATGCCTTAGCCAGGGACTTGCGGTTTAGTCTCACTAACTATTTCTTCTTCCTTTAGGGGGTGGTATTGGATCTGGCATTTGAGAAGATTTCAAGTTTTTTCCAAATCTCTGGTTATTGGACTTGGCATTTGTAAAACCTCTTCCAAATCCTAGGTTATTGTAATGAGATTTATACAAATCCCTTCAAATCCTAGGTTATTGGAGAAATGAGATTTCATTAATTAATTATATCAGAAAGGATTTGAAATTATTTGAAAGAGAATTGATAGTTAAAAATAAGGGATTTCAAATACCACCTCATTTGATGGTATTTGACAAAATCCCTTAAAATCTCTGCGATTTAAAATAATTTCAAATTCTTGTTCCAATAACCCCACCTTAGTCTCACTACTGTGGGAACTTTACAAGGTTTAGCTTCGCTTAGAGTCGATAGAGGAATAATTTTGGTTTAATGGAATTAGGTGAACAGTGAGAGTATAGATAGACTTTGGCTAACTGTTGAATCTGAGCTGCATATGTGTTTATCTCCATATGTGTTCTGAATTGATCCTAGTTGCAATGTTTAGCATTTGTTGGTGTAGGGAAAAGAATTTGCTGATGAGAAACAACAATAACAGTTCCGCTTATTGAGTTTAGATTAGATTCTTGAGCATGAGAAAGTAAGAAAAGAACAAGTGTTCTTGATGCAGTTTGCTTTGTTTCTGTAAATGAATGAAATGCAGCAGAAGGTGAAGGTTCGAGGAGGAGGAAATAGAAGTAGAGTAAACAGAGGAAAGTAGAAAATATATTCTGAAAGAAGGCTTTAGTAGAGATCAAATTCTTGTCAGTAAGATTTCAGCTTAAAAATACCACATATATATGTCCCACATTCTATTAAAATTCTTGTCAGTAAGATTTCAGCTTAAAAATACCACATATATATGTCGCACAGCAATGTGGGAATGCATCTAGATATATAGATCTTAGAATTATACATTAAAGAATGAGAGAGATTTAATAAGATTTCTAAATGATAGGTTTTCGATACTCAATATAATGAGCAATGTACTGTTTCACCTGAAATGGATAAATTACACTTGTTCTTCTAAGTAAAACTGATTTGGATCATTTAGCATCCACCATAGATAATCACAAGAAGAATTTTTGATTTTTCCAGTAGTATTGTAGAGAGAATTTTGGAACCAAGTTTTCAATTGCCAATCTAACTTTAATTATCTTCTGTAACTTTTTAAAATTTTTTATTTTTTTTTCAATATATAAAAAACTTTGTTGTTGTTGTGAACCAATATAAGGAACAAGTATAGACAGACCTGGTCCTAATCAAATTCATGTCTAAAACCCATACAAATTTTAGTGTCTCTCTACACTAAAAAGCCCGTTACAAAAGGTTAAAAATAAGACAATATAGGGTTCGAACCCAGGTGGATAAACAAATTTTAGTACAGCGCAACCACTATATCAAAGGACATATTGAGATTTTGATGCCCCTAAAACTATGATAATTCCTTGCTGCCTAAAGCTGCTGCTTCCCTAGCTTCTCCTCAGGGCCGGCCCTGAGTATAGGTGTTTTGTTTCATTAAGTTGTTGGTATTAATGTAACAATACAAGAAAACCACGAGAAAACTAGCATGTATTTTAACCTAGCATAACCAAAACTAAAGTAGAAGAACAAAAAGCAGAATTCCAAAAAGCCCGCTATAACATCTTTTTAAGTCAGACCCTCCTCCTGTATTAGGGATTGGGAGAGAGTCTTTGAACCCTAAATTTGATAATGTCCAGAAACGTTTTCAATCCGCAGGAAGAATCGCCGATTGCTTTTTCAATCCATCCATGAAGAAGGCAGATTGTTATCGCTGCGCCGGAGAAGAAGCAAGTCTCCGATTCCGGAGGTTCGTTACATGGGATGTTTAGATAAAGATGGCTTCTTCGAATTCTAGTCGCACAAGACGATGGCGTTTCATCAGGTGGTAACAAAGATGGCCGCTGAAGCATTTCCCTTATAGCTTTTTCTTGTTTCTGTGTTGTTTTCTATTTGCGACGATTATATTTTTAATGCTAGAACCATATATATATATATATATATATGTTACTCTTGTCTTTTGCTAAATTCTTAAAGACTTGCATGCTAAACAGTGGAGCTAACCTGAGGATGATGATGGAGATGTCTAGCAAAGATTATTTGACCTCGAAATGTTTTCAGGTTTATGTTTTGGGGTGACCGCAAAATGATAGATTCTGTTTTGCTCATACATGAACGTTTTACCATCTTTCTTGTTTGCTGGTGAAGATACACTGTTGATCCTAAATTCATCCATTTAATTGGATATTTGCTTATATTTTTTTGTAATTGAGGTGGAATTAGGGTGGTACAGTCAGACAAATGGTTTCTCTTTGACCGGTCTACCTAGTTCAAGCTTAACGACAAAGGCTAGAATCAAAGAGACGGAAAGTGGTGGAATGAGTCAATTAGATTGTGTAGAATATGCAACATTGTTTGTAATAGCGACAATGATCATTTATCTGGTCAGAAACATGCCGCTAAGGTAGCGAAAGCTCCTGTAAATACATAAAAGACTCAAAAATATCTTATTCCTTAACAATTCATTTGTATCGCATCATTACATGAGTTTCCTTATTATCCTATACTGGAAAGTGGGAAGTAGAAGAGATAGATGATATATTCAAAATCAAAGGCCTTCATGGAACTTCGACTTGCTTAATATTCCATATATCTTTGGCATATTCGTGGATGGTCCGATCACTGCTAAACTTGTATGAACCTGATGTTTTCATGATTGACATTCTCGTCCATTTCTGCAACCATCAATAGCAATTTCAAGGTTGGATCTTGAGGAAGTTTTCATAATGATCAAAGAAAATGCAACAGTACTTACTTTTTGGTCTCCGTATGCCTCATCGACTATTTCTTGGCATTCAATGTAACTTGGAAAGTCTTTGCCAACGTGGAAATAATCCGCTCGTCCAAAGCCTTTGTTTCCTTCCAAAGATCCGATTAGTTCATAATAACTGTCTGAGCCAAAGACACCGCTTCTGACGTACTTCTTGACTTCTTCAAAAGTAGGATCAGGTACAAACTGGAATGCGAAAGAGCAGAGAGGTCAAAAATCAAGTTCTGTTTGATGCTATAAAAGACACTAAAAGAATATATTTCCCTTTGCTCTCTCCTTCCTTAGGTTTGCAATCTCATGAGCTTCGGCACCAAAGAGGAAGAAATTTTCTTCTCCAACTTCTTCTCGAATTTCCACATATGCTCCATCCAAGGTTCCAATCAAAACGCAACCGCTCATCGAAAACTTCAAGTTGCTTGTCCCACTCGCTTCCATACCAGCAGTACTGCAGAGAAAACCGTTAGTCTTCAGAAAACGGCAATACCATGATTCTAATAACGTGACTTTAAGCCAAAGAAGTTTTTACCTGATGTGCCGAGAAAGCTCGCTTGCTGGAATGAGTAATTCAGCAACACTGGCATTGAGACAACCTACGAGGTAGTTAACACTTCTCATTAGCAGTTATAAACCAGGCTTGATGGATGAATGTATGGTTTATCATCTTCTTTACGCTTGAGAATATGATTAACAAAAGGTCACGTACCTTAAGTAAGTCACCAATTTCTGAATCATGGTTAATTGTAGACGCAACATCTGTGATGAATTTGACAATCCTTTTAGCTTGTACATACGTGGCAAATGCTTTTCCACTAAATATGCAAACTCTTGGAACAAACACCTTCTCTCTCTCACTCGCACTCATTTCCTTCATCTTTTTGTATCGGTAAACAATCCCCAAGATGTTAAGCAGTTGTCGGTTGTACTCCTGGATACGCTTGATCTGCATTAGTTTTCAATGCGGTGATGAAATAATAAGAAACATCCAACAACACAGCTCAGCAATTTTAAATTTGACTGACCTGAATGTCAAACATTGCATCGGGGCTAACAGTATATCCACCAGTTCTTTCCTTGATAAGTGATACAACCTTCAACTTGTTCTTCTTCTTTGCTTCTCTCCACTGGGATTTAAGATCTTCCTCATCTGCAAACTGGAGAAAGATCCAACAGAAAAGGTATTCAGTGTTCTTGTTATAGAGATAACAACTCTTGAAACATAATTGAATCTGATATAGAACATACTTTTCTAAGTTACGAGAGCTTTTCAATATTTAAGACCAAGTCTTATGTGCCTATCCAGTTAGTTAGTTATGCGACTAATTTGGGCGCTTATATATATATATATAATTTTTTAGTTTGGCTATCTGATGAAGTGCATTTTATTTTCAATCATTTTATCTGATGAAGTGTTATTATTGAAGCATCTATCTAATGTGAAGCACGCTCACAGACAAAAGAAAGTGTAGATCGATCGAAGTGTACATACAAAATATATACACACTCAAACACACAGCTCACATCTCTTGAAGCATCTATCTAATCAGCAAATATGTGAGAGGAAGCTTTGGTTACAGATCGGAGTGGCATCTTACAGTAGCTCCTCTTTGTTGAATTTGTTCCAAGCTTCCTGTTTGATGCAATAGGCAGAAATTCTATCAGTTTCAGCCCTAAAATTTACAGTCAAAGCAGGTATACAGTGACTAAAGGCTTCATCAAAGCGGTAAGTGCCACTAGTTCCAAAAGCTGAAGCTGAGGTTACTTATGCATGGAAGCAAATGCAAGAGCCAAGGAACAGAACCAAAACTCTTTCAAGCAAACTAAGACATAAAGTGGTAGCTATTGAACATTCCACAACATATTTTCCGTGATTGGTATTGAGAAATAGTTGAAAGGATGCAAACACAAATGAGAAAATACCTTCAAAATGTTAAAGACCTTTTCGGCAATGTACTTTTGTTGTGCTCCTTTCTGCTGAACTTTATCAGGATGGACATATAGGTTTGCCTTCTTATAGACTTTCTGGACTGCAGCACAAGTGATCAAATCTGTTAGAAAGACAGCTTCCCACCCACTTCCGGCCCAGAGTATCTGCCATCATTGGAAAACAGAATAGGCAATTCAGTGAACACTCAAATAAACTGAGATAAAAATGTTGAGGGGTTAATTTGCAATTTTGTTAAGAAAATAACTCACGAAATGTAATGATGATAACAATGCACGTATGTTCCCTTCTTTTCCGGCAGCCCAAAGCTTAATCTCCGCGTCAAGGGTCTCAGAAATCCTCTAAAAGAAGAAAAATCAAGAAAAGCTTTCAATTCAAATCAACTTGAATGTCGTGACCAGGTAAATGAAACTATTGCAGATATTAAGATGGCGTGGTCATATTACAGAACTATGTAAAAAACTTACACTCCTTTCTTCTTGTTCAATCTGAATTTGACGATCACGGTTATTCATATCGGCTATAGCCTTTTCCTACATACAAGAAGACATTGAGTACTGTAAAAGTCACTGAGTAGCGAAACAGGGAATCTGATGAGTACTTTGCTGGATGCATAACTAGTTAAAGTCTTCACTTTATAAACTTGGGCTGATCAGCTTTAATCGAGGGGATGGATATGTTTTCCAATTCTTTCTAAAGGTACAAAATCTCATAATGGGAATTCAAATGCTGCAAGTATAAACTTGCGTTTCCCCAAAATATTTCCTTCTCATGTAATGGTTTGTTTTGAGTGGTGCATGACTTGAATAGCAACATGCTGCCTCAAGATAATGATGACTCTTCCATCTTCATTAGTCAAATTATTAAAGAAAAGCTCCAAACATGACAAGTATACTTTATAACTTGATTCAGATCTGGTTCTTTCATTTGATAATTCAAAATGGCACCAATAGGTTTAGTAGATATTATCCAATTAACAAAAAGGTGGTTTTCTGGGTCATTTAGGTCTCAAAATTCCAAAAATAAGGTATTATCCATTTATACAGAGGGTTTGAACTCCCATGTGAGATGGGGTGGGTTCTATGACGAGAGAGAGGGGGGGGGGGTGTAAAATAGTTTGGTTTGGTACTAACTGTGATCTGGGTTTTCTTGAAAATGGTGGATTTAATTGAGTTTTGGTTTTTGCTAATACAAGTGGGTCAGGGGGAGGTTTGGAGGAGGGATGATTATTTGATAAGGTTTACAAACCTGATACTTGTCGAACAGAATTAAAAGTTGTCTACTATAGCTAAAATTTGTCTAACAAAATAAAAGACTGTCCAACAGGGCTAATACTTGTCGAACAAAGCTAAAAGTTATATACCATACTAAAAATTGTCCACCAGATTTAAAACTTGTCACACATAGCTAAAATTTATCCACCATAATTAACTAAAATTTGTCCATCATAACTAAAAAAAACGTAAACAATATAATATTTTGATAGTCAATTTTCTTTGGCATATGCTCCCTTCTCTTTTTTGAGGCGTTGTGGCGAGGTTTGTTCTTCTCAGTGGTTCAGTTTATCAGTTATGTTCTTGTAGGGGGTGGCTTGGCTAGTGATTAAAGATGGCATAGTCATACTTGATGTATCCGTGTCTTTGAACCATTGTTCCTAGATGACAATCTCATTGTCATTTTCAAGGATTTGACATGATCCTATCACGTTCTTTTGCTTGGTTTACTAGTTTTATCTTGTTGTTGTAGCATCTGTGATATGTTCCTTTATCGTTCCCTCATTTGTTTCATCTTTCCTATGGCAGGTGAATTCAATTCCTGCCTATTACGAGCTCCATTCTTGGTGCATCGAATGAACCTTCAAATATTCGTAGAATAAAACAATAGAAGATTTGGTAAAAACAGAAATAGTTTAATTCTTAGAATTCATTGTAGGCTTCTTTATTTTTATGTGTGTTTTCCGTTTTTTATCTCTCTTCAATAACAAATTAAAATGTATCCATTTTTCAATTGATAGAACAATTAGTAAATCAATATATATATATATATATAATTTGAAGCAAAATCTTTGGCTTTATGTAATATATTAATTGAGACATGAAAAAAGAAACTAAAGAGTTTAGAAGAAACCATATCCAATTACAATTAAGAAATAATACACATCCTCCTATATTACTTGAGGAAACAGAGAGATAAAATTAGTTTATGTGTCGATTAAAAATGATTTCATGGGATACATTATTAACAGTAATGATCAAATCATTTTAATTCATTAGTTTTTTAAATGAATCATCACTCTGGATCTTTCACAATTTTTTGTAATATAAACCCAATTCATGTTAATTAAATACTAATCCATTTAAAGCTCAATTTACCTTTTATTTAGAAGTCTAATTTGCAAACATTTATTTTTCATATCAAAAGGAAATGAAAGACATAAAAACATTTTATAAATAACTAAACATACTCAAAATTATGAACTGCAAGTAGGAAGTCTGATTTAATAAAAGTTCAAATCTAAAAGTTTTTCTTCGGTTCAATTTGGTTACCAGTGAAAAATATTTTATAAAAAATTGTAAAGTTACAATATTGCAAGCATTTATTAAGAAGCAGAAGGTCGAAGAAAAGAAAAGTTGGAGAATGAGAAAGAGAAAAATGAGGAGGTTGAAAAAAAATATTGGAAAAAAAAGAGTTAAGGAAAAAATAAAAAATACATTGTAGGAGAATATGTTTAAAGCAGAGTCGAAATCAAGGCTACAAGTGTTGGAGGAGGCGAAGCAGGGAGTTGAGATTTTGTGAGAAGAAATCGTAGAGAAAAAAAAAAATTCAGAAACATAAAGAGAATTGACGAAATTTGGAAAATAGATATAAGGTTCTTAGTTTTTAACGAAGGTTCAAACCGTTCGGTTTTAATCCCAAACCAAACGACAAGTAAACTAATTTTGATACATAACCAAAAAATTTTCTTATCTAAATACCTTAGAATTCTCGATAATATTGTTCAGTTTATTTCGGTTCAAAAGTGATGCTCAATATCATGAATTTTACAAATTTTAAACCTTATTTTTATAGATTTCTATATTGGTATATTTCAAGATATTTAATCATTATTCTGTCTTTGGCTTGAATTATCATCTAGTAGAAAATAGTTAAAGAGAGGGAAGTAATTAATTAAATGTGTGTATAGTGAAACGCTCAACCCAAACACAAACGCTAAATCATATCTTGGGTGTAAAAGCTAATCTATTATATACTTTCAAGACAATATATTTAATTATGCATGTTTTTTTATGGTATATACATGTATTGTTTTTGTCACGGGTCTTATTAGTACATGTCACAATATTCAAAAACAAAATTGTATAATTAAATAACATTTTAATGTTGATTTAAAATACAAAACTAATATAATAAAATATTGATCAATTTATATGTTAACCAATTAGGAGTTTTTTATTCGATAAAAAATACAAATTATAACATAACTAAAATTGAAAAAGATATCATTCATTCAAGTTTCACATATTATAATCGATAGTATCTAAAAAAAAATTTGTATAAATATTTAATATTTACGTTTGTCGCGGGTTATAATGGGGATATATAATACGGCAATTGAGAATCTAATTCATCGTCTGGACACAGTGCTATGTTGACGATCCCATGATTAGATCCCGTCTCGACCATTGTATACTCTTTTAGGGATTTAGGATTTTATAAAAAAAAATATATTTCTTCAGTATAAATAAATAATACTAGTTTTGGATTGTTAATTACCACTATTTTTATAAATCTATACTTTTAGTTTTAGCCATGTGCTATAAGAGATTTTTAACATTTTTGCTGTGAGCTAGCGAAGAGAATCTCAACTAAACCGGAAAAGGGTTAGTTGGTTAAAATAAATTAAAAGAAAGGGTTAGTTGGAATGTAAGAAACCCATGTTGAAATTGATAGTAGAATACATTTGATCTTAAGAGTAGCCCATATAAATGTATACCATCATCAACGTTTTTCCTTTTAAAGTATGGATTGGTTCTTGCGGTTTTTAACATTTAACAACAATCATGAAAAACGTTTTGTACCGCTCCATACCATTTGAAATTGTTTTACATAAGAAAATCATTCTAGCAACCGTTTGCTGTGTGGGAGGTTGCAGATAGATAGAAATTTTTTCTTCAAAAAAAGTATTTTGAATGTTAATAAAAGTATATATAAAAAATCAAATAAAAAACAAAAACAAATTTTTGTTCTCTCTTATCAAATAGTTTAAATTCTTATTATACTTAAGAGATGGAGAGAAGGAGATAGTAATGAAAATCATTTCCCGACACTCACATATGCACAAAACACTATATTTTTCATCTATTCTTATCTTTAGATTGAAAAACGATTTCTATTCTTATTATCCAAACCCTCACACTCCAATAACCATTTGATTTTATCTAATACCCATCCATATTTTCGTCTGTTTACAATCATTTTAGTATGCGTTGTTTGCACCTCTCGTCGTTAATGTGCAAATTAAACATCGCAAATTACTAACTACGCGTTTCCAGTTGTCTACAATTCCTTCGTGAATTTGTTGCAAATATTTTATCTCAAATAGCATGTTTTTAGTAAAGATTCGTTAGTAAGTACTTCTTTGGATAGAGATGTTCATTTTTTGCTCATGAGTTCAAATATATTGTATGTAACAATATATTTGCCACCTAATACTTCAAAAAAATAGTGCTTCTGAAGACAAAAATATCTTAATCATCAAATGTGAGACTCTTGTCTTGGGGCCTCTCTATCCATCTCAAGTATTTTTTTCCCTTTTTCTTTCCCATATTCACTTATATGTGAGACCCTTGTCTTGTTTTTTAGATGATAGCATTTATGTTTTAAATTTTTTAATATGTTGGTATAATTGAATGTATTATTGTAAATAGTTTATGCATGTCTGTATATGTGCACTGATATTATGCTTAATAAAAACGTAAGCACATGATATTGTTTGTATTTATGCGTTTGAATGTATAACTCAACAAATAATGTTTCATAGCAAAGAAAAAAGAAATGAAATGTCGTATGCTATCTTTTACCGCGAACTTAGAACATTTATTTAAATTTAAATAATTTCTCCGGTGATATGATACCCTCTTTCTTGAGAAAAGGGTTTTCTTCTTTGTTAATGTATTCACCCTTTTTTTTCCCTGATATATTCATCTAGATTCTTTTTATTCGTTTATTCTTTACATGGTTATAGGACAGCCAAATAGAATATACGTCCTTTATTTTCAAAACATCATAATTAGGTATTACACTATAACCCATCAAACATACTATCACATCTAAAAATGTATTTTATTTTTGTCGCGGAGATCATTTTATTACCATATATATGAACTATATTCTTGTCTAGTTAATCATATATATGAATAAAATGAAAATGGATAGAATGGTGTAAAATCATGTGGTGATAAGATAAAAGTGTAAAAGGACAGTGAAATGACGAGATAATCCAAAAATACTATAATTTTATCATAAAATTTCGAAGGAAAAAAAAAAGCTTACCCATGTCACAGTGTTACACATGCAGTGATCCTCCACCAAAAAGAAACCCTTTTCCTTTAGCTTCCAAATATCAAGCAATCACTTTTTTTTAATCCTCCTTAATTACCTTTTTCTTTCTTGGCTTTTTCTTCTTCTCTGATAGAAACTTTTCCAGTCAAAATCTAATAACTTTAAAGTAAAACTCCCACTAAGGTTTATATTATACACATAGAGATACTCCTAGTACATATATTCACTCCCTTCATTTTCTCTCTCTCCTCTCCTCTTCTCTTCTCTTCTCTTCCCTTCCCTCTTAATTTGGTCAAAAAAATGGCATCAAAAGGAAATAAATCAAGAAGAAGAGCAACTACAGCAAGAAGAACAAGAAGCCACTTCAAGAACCCATCTCCTCCATGTAGTATCCATAGTGACGTCACGTCAACGTCATCACCATCTACTTCATCCTCATCAACCGCCACGTCAACGTCGATCCCGGCCAGCGGATGTTGTACTCCGAAATCTGCAAAGTCACGAATACCGGAGATGCTGACGTGTCCACCGGCGCCGAAGAAGCAAAAGGTGACTCCAAACGGTGCTTTGCGACGGAGACAAATCGCTTTTTTTGCTCCTCCCGATGTAGAGCTTTTCTTTGTTTTGGTCAACAATAATAAGTTAAGTTTATAATTAGGGTTTTTTTGGGTTATATGATCATAGTATGATTAAAGTTTTTAATCTTAAGTTTCTAGTTTGATTCCAATACAATAATCATCGAAGTATATTATAGAGAGTGAGTGTAGTGTGATGTTTGTTTTATGTTTTGATTTTTTTTCTTCTTCCTTGTTTTGCTTTTTTTGGTTGGGATAATTTTGAGTTAGGTGGGTTTGAATTTGTGGTAGGGTATAACTAATCAAATACCCTATCTCTTTTTTTAGATGAATTATTTTGTACGTTGTTTTTTATGTAATTGTATGAGTTAATTTAATCAAATACCCTATAATGCTTGCTAACTTTTCAGGTGTCTTAGTTTTAGTTTGAGTTAATTTAAGATTTGCATATTTTACGAACTTAACTTATTGGTGTTTTCCATTAACTAGTTCCTAATCTCATAAAATATCCATATATAGATTTTCCCTTTTAATGGGGCATATAGATGAGTCATGAAATTGCACCATTTTGTCAGATTGATGAGCTCAAAATTCAAAACTTTTGTCCCAAGTTCAACATATGTTAAATTCGATTAACAAGGTTTTTTATTCAAAAAATAGTACGGATCGCATAGAAAAATAAATACAAAAGTTTTGGATATATGATCCAAAGGAATCAACTGTTCCGTAATTTGATTTAAAGTTTTCAAAAGTTTATAAATTAATGTGCAAATCTATCCGGAAAATAAAGAAAATACTTTATATTGGTTTGACACTAAGTTACAAAAAAAAAATGAATTCAACAAGTTAACAGAAAAAAAAAAGAAAAACGAAGGATGTGTGTTTGGCCAAAGTGTCGGGACAGACGATAACACCTTCTATGGGAATCCAATGAAAGGACTCGTGCGGGTTTTTTCATCATTTTTTCTTTTCTTTTCTTTTTTCTCCACTTCTTTTTAAAGAATAAAACTAATGGTTGTAAGTTATAACGAATATTTAACATTATATCTAAAAATAGAGTAGGTAAGAAGACGACACACCAGCTATGATAATATTCACCTATTTTAATAAATCGTTTTCCATCTTTTTTATTTCTTTCCGATTTATTCCTATTTTTTCTTCATCAGACTTCAATAATGCGGATAAATCATAACCTGAGGACGTACGTATCTCATGATTGAAAATTTTAAACTTACACCTCTCTCTCTCTGTGCATTATTTATTCGTTTCTAAATCTATTAATGTGTCAGATATAATCAATCAAGCGGAATAGAGTTCGCCCAAGCCCAAAAGCTTTCAGGCACGAGTCGCACGACGACTTAGGCACCACACACGAGAGAACCTTGGTTTCATCTCTCATTGTCTGTTGGTCGTGCTCCTTCGATTGTTTACTGGTCGTTTCTAAATCTGTTAATGGGTTAGCATAATTAAATAAGAAAGGAGGGGGAGTTCGTCCTAGACAACAAAGCTTCTAGGTCCGACTTCATCTCCGGCTGTCTACTAGTCGTTGATCTCCTCCGATGTAGTTCTGCATGACCACGCTCTGGCTCCCATCCACTGCCCCCGTGTTCCAAAGAGACTCAAAACCACTATCACGTTTGATGTAAAGAACCGTTCCAACCTATGCTCGCATTTGCATAGCTTCGTTGACGCCAGCTAGGGTTTGCTCTCGGTCGGAGAAATCATTTACAGCTTATTCACCCGTTTAGAACAGGCACCACAGTCAAAACATTTTCCAAACCTCATGTGCTGCTAATCCCTCTAGATATGCTCGAGCTCTTCCCTAAACGTCAGTTGCTGGGCTTGTCCATTTCAGGAAGGGAATCCCGTCCATGCCCGTTCTAAATTTTCCGTCCCATTCAATTCTCGTTTAAGTCATTTCTCGTTTGGTATTATTTATTTTATTCAAAAGAGTAAAGGGGGAGAAAGGGTATAGGAAGAATATTCCTGAATTTCCCGTTTAGTATCCAATTTTTTCAAAAATATATGAATATTATCTAAATATTATTCAAAAACTCCTAAAATTTTAAAAAGAATCCCAAATTTTAAAAAAATTTAATGTTCACGTCCTGCTCCCTTTATTTCCATTCACGTACCCGAATTTTCTGTCATGTTTCTTTGTCGGAAACACTTTTGGAAAAAATTTCAATACCTGAATTACCTGTTCCCGTCATTTTCCTTTACGCGTCCCGAAATATGTCCATTTCGGGAAGAGAATCCCCTCCCATCCCATACCGGTCCCAATTTTCTCATTTTGTTTCCGTTTCCATTTAAGTGATTTCTCGTTTAGGATTATTTATTTATTTTTCAAAAGGGTAAGGGAATTGATAGGATATGGGAAGAAAATTCATGAATTTTCCGTTGAGTATCCAATTTCTAAAAAAGATATATGAATATTATCTAAATATTAATCAAAAACTCCAAAAATTTCCCCAAATTTCTCAAATTTTACAAAGAATCCTAAAATTTTCCGAAATTTTGCGTTCCCATCCCGTTCCCGTTATTTCTCTTCCCGTACCCGAATTTCTCGTCCCATTTCTTTTTCGGAAACACTTTGTGATTTATTTTCAATACCCGAATTACCCGTTCCTGTCATTTCCCTTCCAACGTCCCAATAATGAGCTTGCCTATCAGTTGATGTTCCAACTGTTGACCCTCTCGAGCCAATAGCTCCTCCAAATCCTTCGTATCGTTCCCGGTAAGCACACATTTTTTTAATATGGAACCAAGTCTGGCTATCATGGATCCCTAGGCTAGTTCAAAAAAAATTACTCCGAGGAGAACAATAAGAAGCTTCCTCTTCTCCTCTGGAGCAGTCCTCATCAGATCGTGTTGTGAACTCTGCTACGGATCTATAGGGGACTAGACACACCATGCCGATCTCCGCCGCACAATTTGACAGCATAAACGGCCATCGCCGGCAGCTCACAAACCACCTGCTTCCTTACCATAAAATCCCACCAGGTTGAAATACTGGCTGGCCAAAGGAAGCATGTCTCCGGAAAGAAAAAATTTCATTAATTGTACTAAAAGCATCTCTAACCCTACTGTATTTCTCATTCTAAACTCTATTTTAGAATAGAATCTTTAACTCCATTTTTTTTATTATTTTTTTTTTTTTAACCAAACTATATATTAAAAAATGTCAGGATTGGAAACCCAATATGGAAGAAAAGAGTTTACAAATATAAATTCAAAAGAACGAAAACGAGCAAAACGAGTAAGAGAGTATGTTTTGGAATTTAAAGAACGGAAAAATAAGGATAAAGAAAATTTGGAGAGATGCGCACACAACTCGAGAAACTGATCCACCTGGTTGGAGAAAGTTATTTACTCTTCTAGATACTGCACAAGTTGGAATAACTTCGAATATTCTTTCTCGAAGACATGCAAGTTTATGCGTCTATCAGTGGTAAACTCTAGATTCCACAATAAAGCTTCAAACTTTGAGTGAATAGGAGAAAAAAATTTCCTCATATCACAACCTCCGAAGATTCTTGAATTCTGAGTCGGATGGGTACAAATCCATCTTAGGTCGGAAGTGGAATCCGACCCTTTCCAAGATCCGTCTATATGTCACCTTATGATCCGGAATTGCTTCTCTCTCGGTGGATATGCATTCACCAGTCTCTCAGGTGAAGGAACATGAGCTTCTCTCCAACTTCCAAGTTTTATATTAACTTATTGCTTTACAAACAATGTCAAGGGGATCCTGATGAACCCCTGTAACACTTTATTATTTCTGGTTTTCCATATTAACCACAAAATCCATGGGTAAATTCATTAGCTTTCAGCTTGATCCCTATTCAACGGATTTCTCATCACCGATTCCAAGGGGAATGAATCAAATGCCGAGGGAATTGGTGATAAATCCCATCTTTGCCTTGTAGAATCCATCTTTGCCTTGTAGAATGACAACTGAACAAAGCATGATAAATCGTTCACTAGTAGAAATTCGAATATAGCCACGGAAATTTTTGTGGCTATAGCCGAAAATCCGTGGCTATATAAGAATAGCCACGAAAAAAAAATCGTAGTTATAGGATCGTGGTTATATATGTCGTGGCTATATAGCCACGACTTTGCTAGTAAAAAGTCGTGGCTATATAGAGCCACTGACTATCCAGGGGATGATCATGGCTAATTAGCCACGGACCCAGCCACGCTTCGTTAATGGCAAATAGCCACGAACTTTGCCAAGCAATAACTCGTGGCTATATATGTAACCGTGGCTTATTAGCCTTTTTCCGATTTTGCTCCGATTTCCCGTCGTATTTTTCGCCGTTTCCGCGATTATTTTACGATTATAATTTTATTAAAAATATAAAAACATATTTAAAAATATTCTAAAATTGTTTTAAATGTCACAAAATATAAAATAGGTAATTATTACATTCTAAAATTATTTTACAATTCATGCTTAGCACGAGCTGCAATTCTGACTAACCGTTGATGCTCATGATCCTAATCAATCTCGTACCATTCATCAACACATTGCTCTCAAATCTCCTCAGACATGAACGGCGGACGATTATGGTTCCTCTTAATCCGTTGCATGACAACAACGATGGAATTCCTACAACTGTGCTTCCATGCTCGAAAGATGAGGTTCGTGTGGTTAATATCCCAGTTGAAATTTTCCTGAAATAACAAAAAAATTATACGTTAGATAAAATCTACTTGTACTTAATTAAATATTTAAAAATAAAAAATTCTTACAATGAAGAGTCTCCACCAGAAATGAGTCTTTAACGGAGACGTGCGTCCGAAATTTATCCAAGGACCATCGAAGTTGTGCTGCCACATCGAGGTGATAGCCCGATTGACCTCTCGATCGTGTCCGAACCTGAACAATAAGCGAAAATAGTCGTAAACAATAAATTTATATTAATTATATAATATATACGAGAAAATAATATTATTACTAAATCATTCCATCAATCCGCTCCAGATGAAGACGAGGTCGGTCTTGACGAGCCGGATCCGCAAGTATCGCTTGGATTTCATCATTTATAATTTCATGATTCATAGCTTAAAAAATGTAAACAAATAATGTTAACAAACAATATACATAATTAAATTAATATAATAAACCTAATTATTACAACTTTTTTTATTATTTTATTATTTTATTTTTTTGTATTTTGAAAATGTAATTACAACTCCTACATTTTTAACACTAATTTTTGAAACTAACTAAATTTATCATACTAACTACCTACACATTAACTAAATATATACAATACATACATACTAACTAAATACACACTAACTAGTTAAATACATACTAACTGAATACAGATTAGCTAATTAAATTAAAATTACAAAATAATAATAAAAACAAAAAACCAAAACAAAACTCACCGACGAGAGCGGTGGCGACGAGCGGCGACAGCGGATCGACCGGTGAACAAGGAGGTTACGGCGGAGAGGCGAAGAACCCGTAACAAAAAAAAATTAACAGTCAATCGAATGAAAGAAGAAGAAGAAAAGAGACGAAGGAAGAAGAAGAAAAGAGCACGCGACGTACCTGGTTGCCGGCGGCATTGAACGACGGCGAAGAAGCTCAGGCGAGGGCAAGAGATCACGAGAAGAAGATGAGCGGTGTTGTTGTGTAATGGGACGCGAACTATATTAGGTTATTAGGTTTTTATATAGCCACGTCTTAACCGTGGCTAAAATTAAAATTGAGCACGGATTTAATACCGTGTGTTTTAGCTACGACATAACCATGACTAAACCGTGGTTATGCATTTCCATAAATTTCAAAGCTTAAACCTTTTTTATATAACTCTAACCTGACAAAACTAAAAACGTAATCCCGAGTACTCACGTTTGTGTTTGTTATTAATCGTAACATATATATATATATATATATATATAATTAATTAAATACATCATTTACAAAAAAAACCTTACTTAATTAATTAATAAAAATCAAGAGTATAGTTAAAGGAGAATTAATTATATATAAAATATATATATATATATAAATTAAATTAGAACATGCAACATATATATAATAGTTATATATATTGATACTTATATATATATATATATATATATTACATGCATTTTTGAATTTATTCATAGCGTCGGTTGTCTAGGTATTCGTCGTAGTTTCATATCCTATAATCACTGTCTTTTCTTTCGGGTCGTCGTCGTCGTTTTTGTTTTCGTCGACCTCAACCCAATTTTTCGGTGATGGATCCACACGCGGGTTGTTATTCTTTTGAATTTCTTTTCCGGCTAATTTTACGTAGTCAATTAACAATTCTATCGAGGGGATCCCATGATTCAACCAATTACTGACTAACACTCGAATCTCTTGACTCAAACCCTTTCGGAATATGTCAAGTAGCGCTTTGTCTCCAGATTCGAATCCAAGAAGCTTGGATTGCTTGAAAAATTCTCCTACGTACTCTAAAACTATTTGGTTAGCGGACTGCTTCACGCCAAATACGTCGACAGGGAAAAAGCTTTCTTCGTGCCGGAACATTGGTAGCGGTTGTAAAATGTGTGGCCTGGTAGCGGTGGACATGGCGGCTACATTTACTGCGGGTTGATGACTCAGCTGAAGAGGCCATATTCTGAAACTTAGAATTGAGGGTTTAGGGTTTATTATAGTTAGTTTTCAAGTTGTGGAAAACGTAGAATTGAGGGTTTGTATTTAACATGAAGTTAGCTACATATTAGTCGTGGCTAATCAGAATATATTCTCTGTTTTTGGAATTTGACCGATTGATGGATGTTAAATATAGCAACAGTCTACAGCCGTGGCTAATTCATGGCTACATAGCCACGATTTCACCCAGGGCTGTAGACCGTGGCTATACAGCCACGGCGTAGCCACAAATCGTGTCGTGGCTTCTTAGCCACAGCTATTTCGTGACTAAGTCGTGGCTATACATTCCACGGTAATTTCGTGGTCAGTGCATGGCTATATGGCCACGGTGTAGCCACGACTTACCACATATTCGTTCTTCCACGGTTTCCGTGGCTAAATTTTTTGTAGCCACGGTCTAGCCATGACTATACCGTGACTAAATCGCAGATTTCTACTAGTGGTTTTCTCTGACAATCCACAATGAGGAAAAAGTGGATTGCAGTTAATGCCTTTATGCTGTAATATTTCTTTTACCCCTACTGCCCCAGATAATAACTGCCAAAGAAAGTTCTTAATTTTTGGAGGAAAATGAATTTTCAAACATTCAGCCTTTAAATCATTAACTTTTGGCCTAATAAAATAGTCTTCATAATCTCTCGGCTCAGTTGACTATAGAAGTCTATATCCGTACTTAACTATATATCTCCTAGACTTTGTATAGTTTCAGATGAGACTATATGGTCTATATCGCTGACTAATTGCTATTCCACGAATCATAATTATGTCATCTCGATCGACAAATTCTCGAAGAATGGGCATTTGCCACTCCTTAGTTAGCGGATTAATTAAGTGATTAACCTATAAATTGAGATGTAATAACCAACCCCTCCCACGAGCTGGTCGGGGAATATCATCTTAAATCCACGGTTGTTGCAAACTGAAGTATCAAACCATAACCAATTTCTATTCGACATCCTTGTAGAAGCAGATTCTGCACCAAAGAAATGCTTTGCCACCCAAATGATGGAGAAAAATCCATTTGAGGCATCAAAGGATGAGTGTTTTTAAAATAATGACCTTTGAGAACCTCTGCTATCAACAAATTCGAAAACTGATACAGTCGTCATAATGGTTTTTACAAAAGAGCCGAGTTAAAAAGTTCAAGAGTATGGAAGCCAAGGTTCCCTATATTTTTTGGTTGACTTAACTTATCCCATTCAAGCCAATGAAGACCGCAGGTACTTCCACTGAACGACTAGAGGAGCATGTAACATGACATAACGTAAGTGGAAAAAGCTAGAACCACATATTTAATTTCTACATCTTTCCTTCCCTTTGAGAGTTGCTTCGCAAGCCATCCATTTGTCTAATTTTAAAAAGATCACTTAGAACTTCCTAGACTTTCCAGAATACCGAGATAAGTTCTCATTCCTCAGTCTTTACTAATACCCAAAATCCTTGTAAGGATTGCCTAAGCCGAAACATTGTTACCAAGCATGACCGAAGACCTATCAAAATTAATCTCTTGACCCGAAGTTACAATCGATGACGGACCTATGTAGAGAATCGGGAAGTCACTTGACTTGAGTAAAAATACATAAATAAAAAGTTCCAGCACATGACATTGGTGAATGTTAGCTAGATTGTTTAGTTACCTATATTTATTCTCTTCTAATATATCCATCATTATTAATGCTTATTCTATTTCCATACCTGTTTAATTTATCTAGAAATATTATGTTTTCTTATTAAAGTTTACAGAATGCCTTTTTTTAGGGTAATTAACAATAACACCATCAAAACTAAATCAAAGGCTATTTTACTATAGGTGTTTTTATAGGTCCAAAAATACCATCAATGAAAGTTTCATTAATGGTATTTTTGGAAAATGAAATTTGAAGAAGTTTTTCTACAGATTCAGCAAAAAGGCTTCCTCAATATTGGCAAAACAAAATTCAGAAAAGATAAACATAGATTCGGGAAAGGCTTCCTGAAATTTAGAAAGACTTCCTGAATTCCAGAAACTTGATTCAAATGAAATTCGGGAAGGATAAACACAGATTCATAAAACGGTTTCTTGAATTTTGGTTTCTAATGATCTTCACAAATTCAGGAATCAAATCATGAAATTCGGGAAGAATAAACACTAATTTGGAAAGGGTTTCCCAAATTTTGGAAATGCTTCCTGAATTTTGGTTCAAATGAAATTCGGAAAAAATAAACACATATTCGGGAAAGACTTCCTGAATTTTGGAAAGACTTCATGAATATCAAAATTAATAGTATTTTTGGAAAACGAAGTTTCATTAATGGTATTCTTGGAATTACATAACTCTAACTGGTATTGTTGTCCAATATAACTTTTTAGTGTTATTTAAGTATTTTTCTCTTTTTTTTAAATGGTTTTCTTTTCTTTAATTATTAATTATCATTATTCATTTAACTTACTAAATTCCTATATTTATATAACTAATAGTTAAAACAATTTTTTTTATCAAGATAAAGCTAATTATGTAAGTGATATGCACTTTGAAATTAATATCATTTAAAATAAAATTTATTTTTGATTTGGTTTCTTTTTTAATTTCAAAAACAATACTTGAGAGTCTATAACATAACTGTAGTGTGTTTTTAACCAAGTAAATTAATATTTAATATTTAATATGTATTATCATTTGATAAAAATTATATATGCTTTGAATTATTAGAATGTTTTGCGTCGAATTCCGTATATCCCCTATGTCCAGGACAAAACAAATTATATATGTTTTGATCCAGGTAAAAAATATTTGGGGGTCTATCATTGTATACAATGTACATTCTTAAGATTTCCAAAATCATTCGACATCGACCCTTTTCAGGCTTACAAAAAAAATTGTCTTCTCCAAAGAGGAGGTGGTGCATTATCGCTGAGCTCCTTAGTGCAATCTTAATTTTTTATTCTATTATAGAGTTGTACTTTTTTATTTATAAAATGGTCTTTTAACTTTTAAATCTTTTTTTATTCATATTCGAAATAAATAATAATAACAACTTATTTTGATAAATCAATTAATAATAATAAGAACAATCTATTGCATTAAAATTAGCATTATTTAAATTAGCTTTATTTAAAAAGACAATTCCAAAACTTCTCTTTTACTTTTGTTTTTTAGAGGCTTAATGGTAAGGCGGACTGCTTGGCTTGTAATGCTTCTACTCACAAAACTATATTCCTCTGGTTTGAATAACCAAACATTTTGTATAAGTTTCTTCTTATAGATATCAAAAAAAAACAAATTATTAAAGCAATCAATGATGCTTTACTTTCAAAAATCAGTTGGAAAATATATGCAAAACAGGATTGCTTGATGACTATAATTTAAAATGCAACTACTGCAAAGAAAAAAAGAGCTAACTTTATAGGATGACAACGAAAACTAATGCCTCTCATACTAATGCCTCTCATAGTTGAAGGGGATCATCATAGAATGAGAAAAATTAAAACTAAAACTTGAAACGGTCTTGAGAGACGAGACTGATACAACGATGTGGATTGATATGTGGGTTTCCCTAGACAAACCGAAATGTTTAATTGGGACAGCCACTGAGGAAACAAAGGATTGAAGGTTTCTAGACCTGTTCCAAGAGAGAACGAAGTGATGAGACATAGAAAAAATATAAGGAAAGTGTATTCTAGAAAGAGAAAGAGATCTTATGTCCCCAACCAATCCATTTGGGAGCAAAGGAAAATAAAGTAAGGCTAGCAACAAGATAACGATACTATCAAGCTGTAGAAAAGCACAAAACATAGGAAAATCAGGCAGAAGAGGAACAAATTTCAATTGGATCGATGTCATATGGAATGAAGGCATCATCTAAACTGCTATTGTTCTTATGGAAAGGAATGAGAAAAGCGCTTCGAGTAGGTGAACTCTTAAGAGAGAGGCATATCTCTCAAAATGATGGGTGTGTACGGTGTGGCAAGAGTGAGACAATTTCTCATGTGCTATTTAAATGTCAATTTGCAAAATAAGGGAGGAAGCATCTTTCAAAGAAAACGTGAACACATGATGATCTAGAATATGACAAGGACCGTAACTGATTACTACCGAGTGGTTTGAGTCAGAATATGGTTGTTATATAGACTTGCTAGAGCATATGGGGAGCTGAAATAAAAAGATATTTGAGAATAAGATAATACCAGCTAAGGAAACCGGCACCAAAGCTATTGTAGAAGCGCGGGGTGCAGGCTCAGGAGAATGAGTGATCAAAATCAAAAGATAGAAAATAGATGTTGACCGCAAATGAAGAAAGTGATGTCTATTTCTCGGATGCAATTTGGAACGGAGAAAACAATGAAACTGGATTTGTTTGGATCATAGTGGATAGAGGAGGAGGCACATTGTTAGAGGAGCTATGTTTATAAAAGAACATATAGAATATATAAGAATGAAAATAAAATATAAAAAGAAAATGTTTCATAATTAGAGGGTGCAATCAAAGTACTTTGATTATGTAGAATCATATTTTTCACCCCCCTTTAAGATGGACGACCAAAAGTGAGTTCGATCTTGACGCATAAATTGCCGAACCAGATTCGGGAGAGAGAATTTGTGAGTGCATCAGCTAGTTGACCGTGTTTAGAGACATGTGGATGTGTAGTCCCCACGGTTTCTGGCCCCCCATCCGTAAAGGCATGGAGTGTTGGGGTGTTGTTGGCGTGGATATAAATTTCGCGATCTAATGTTTCCGCAAGGTAGCGTAGGATTCTCTTCTCTGCTGTCCAATTTTCTGTGCATGGTTGAGCGGTGCATATATTGAGAGGGTTCGTTGTTGACGAAGCTGATGTCGGGCTAGGTAAGGGACAAGTATTGCAAGGCTCCAACAGTTGAGCAGGATTCAGTGGCATCATCAAGAGCTATTCCATAAAAGAGTGTAAGCGTTGTGTTTGCAAAGCGGTTTTTGCGGTAGTCATCTTTTGTCTTTTCTAGAATATATGCGATATAACGATGTTGTGTATCTGCGATATAAAAAATAGGTTAAAGTACCTAACTGACTCTGATACCATATTGAGATTATAATGAATCGTATATTACAGAGTTAAAGGAGCTCTGTTTATAAAGTGTAAAGCAGTGTTCTAAAATATCGCTAACACAACCGTATATACGGCGTATATACGATGTACGTTGATCAGTCGTACCGTTTTTATGCTATACAATGGACTTATACGGTGGACACTAATACAGCTTTAAATACGGCGTATAAACGGTGTATATACAGTATTGTATATACGGCGTATTGAAAAAAGATAAAACTACGTAGTTTTAAGTCTTTTAACAAAGGTTAACCCTAAAACTAACTATAAAAGACTCCTTCATTCTCCCAAAACCGCAACTTATCATCATCTCTTCTTTCATCACGTAAGGTTTGACAATTTCTTAGTCTCTTACATCACGTACGTTTTTGATATTTTTTAGTAGTTTTGGAATTCTCTGCTTTCCTGCCACGATACTCGGTTTTAGACTTCTCGTCAGTGTTCTAAAATACTATGATGCTCTGTTTTAAACTTGTCGTCAGTGTTCCTTTGTTTTAAACTAATCGACGATGCTCCTCTTTTTCGATATTCCTTTAAAGTTGCAGGTTGGATTTGATTTCTAAGATCAATTGCCATGAATTGTTTTTACTTTAAAACGATGATGACAAGAATATCACGGCTCTTAATTTATACTAGAAAATATAATACATTTTCATAGATATATGATATCACATCCAATAAATAATAGTAATAAAAAGTTTGGTATTGAGATTTTATTACGAAAAGCAAACGATTTTTACATCCAATATTCCATTCCTAAAGCTATGTTTTAGACTTCTCGTAACAGAGGAGGTTTTTGTCTATAACTTTTCATATTATTGTCATAGCATCGTGAGTAATTTTTACTGAAATAACTTATTATGATATAACTTTTCAGGAATTGTTAGAAAATCAGAGTTTAAATGACTGAATCATCTGCTGCTTCAAATATGAACTCTAGCAAAGAATATGATTCATCGGTTTTGAAGAGAAACTCGAAAGATGTTGCTTGGGAATATGGAACATTGTGTGATTCGAAGAAGGATAGATTCAAATGCAAATTGTGTGAGAAAATTTTTTCAGGAAGTGCTTATAGAATTAAAGAACACATTGCTAGGATTCCAGGGAACGTTTTGTCTTGTACAAAATCATCACAAGCTGACCAAGAAAAATGCAAAAATGCTATTGAGGAATCAAAGAGAAAGAAGAAGAACAAGGCAGCCAGAGATGTTGAGTTGCGAGAATCTGTTAAGATTAGTGATGGTGAGAATTTTGATGATGAGATTGAACTTGAAGAGATGAGATCAAAGAAGATGCCTAGGATGCTTGGTCCAATGGACAAATTTGCAGGAAAAATTAACCCAGAGGCTACACGCCCTCCAACTAGGCAGCAAAATATCAACGATGCTCTTTTCAAAGAGAGATTACATAAGGTTCAACAATATATTGCTCGATGGGTGTATGCGGCAGGTGTTCCTTTCACTTCTATTGCAAACGATGAGTTCAAAATGATGGTTGAAGCTATAGGTCAATTTGGTCCGGGAGTTACACCACCAAGTCAATATCAACTTCGGGAGCCTTTGTTAGAGGAAGAGGTTGATAGAATTCATGATTTATTAAAACCGCAAGAAGAAGAGTGGAAAAAGAACGGTTGCACGGTTATGACAGATAGTTGGTCGGATAAGAAAAGAAGAAGTATCATGAACTTGTATATCAATTTCCAAGGAGGTACAATGTTCCGGTCTTCTAAAGAGACTGCAGATGAGGCTCATACAAGTTCCTATATTTTTGAGTATGTGAAAAAATCTATTGAGGAAATTGGAGAGGAGAGCGTTGTTCAAGTGGTAACCGACAATGCCGCTAATAATATGTCTGCAGCAAAGATGTTGAAAGAGGTGAGCCTAACATCTTTTGGTCTTCCTGTGCTACTCACTCAATTAATTTGATGCTAGAAAGCATTTCAAAACTCAGCAAGTTCAAGAACACTATTGCCATGGCTAAAGGGTTCACAATCTTCATCTATGCTCATCACAATACATTAGCGTTGATGAGGTCATTCACAAAAAAAAGACATAGTGAGGCCATGTGTTACTAGATTTGCATCTTCATTCCTTACTTTGCAAATTTTGTTGGAGAAGAGAGATAGGTTATCAGCTATGTTTGCGAGCAGCAATTGGAGGAAATGCAAATGGTCGAAACATCCCAAAGGAATAAAAGCATATGAAACGGTGATGAGCGTTAAGTTTTGGAATGGAGTGATAATGTGTTTGAATGTTTTTGGACCTTCGTTTTAGGTGCTGCGACTTGTGGATGGAGATAAGAGACCTACAATGGGATTTTTTTCATGGAGAGTTGATGGAAGCAAAAAAAGAGATAAGGGTTGCATTGAAAAATGTGGAGAAAAATATCAAGCCGGTGTTTGATATCATTGATGAAAGGATTAAGGGTCGACTTGACAATCCTTTGCACTTGACGGGTTATCTCTTAAATCCGTATTATTTCTACAAGGATCCAAGCAACTCGTACAATGATGATATAAGGAATGCAGTTTTCAAGTGTGTGGAAGCGTTCTTTCCGAACGATCTTGTTACACAATGTCAAGTAATCAATTCTGAAATGGCGATATACAAGAGTAAAGACGGCAATTTCGGAAAGCCATGGACAATCTTAGGATTCCAGAAGAAAGATTATGATCCAGGTAAAATTTAATATAATTGTGTTGAGAATTTACATTCATTGTTAGGTTTATTAAACTCTTGACTTTTACTAATTTTTGTTCTTATACATTGGTTTTTATTTTTAACGTTTAGTTTATTGGTGGGAAACTTATGGAAATGATGTTCCCAACTTAGAGAAAATGGCCAAGAGGATTTTGTCTTTGACTACAAATTCATCCGGATGTGAACGAAATTGGAGTACATTTGAAGGGGTTAGGTTTTACATTCATTTTGGTTGGTTTCATTGTTCTTACATAAGAAGATAACACTAAATTGATTATGGAAATTGTAACCTAGATTGTAACTCATCTTTTATTATTACTTAAAAGAAGATGATAGGTTTTTATTGTGGACGCCATACTCGCAGATCTGAGAACCTGGCTCTGATACTAATGTAACTGGAGGAAAATAGCAAGGGATAAATCCAGCTCAGTCTACTAAAAGACGAGAGTTTGGATCTTCAGATTTGGAAAAGATGCACTGAGGAAGAAGGCATCTCTCGAAGATGATGAATAACAATGGTGGAATGATGAAGATAATTCAGAGAGTTAGAGAGGAAGAAGATCATTGTTTGTTTATTCATTGATTCTTTTATTTGGTCGATTGACCTATATATAATGTTTTCCAAATCCAAACAATTCGTTTATCATCTAAATCGGTTTGCTTAATAGAAAATAAATGAGGAAAACCATAATTGATAATTGGTTTCTCCGGTAACATTTTACATTTTTTTCTCAATCGTAAAGGGTGGGACTTGCGGCGGGCGGGGGAGGGCGATGGAGGAAATGGTACGAGTGGAACGACTATAGGGGGAAGATCGATTCCAGGCGGCAGATCAATTCTAGGGATGGATGGAGGATTGGGAGGTT
Source organism: Euclidium syriacum (assembly GCA_900116095.1). NCBI lineage: Eukaryota > Viridiplantae > Streptophyta > Magnoliopsida > Brassicales > Brassicaceae > Euclidium > Euclidium syriacum. The sequence goes on along the minus strand of FPAK01000002.1, from coordinate 16,350,607 downwards.
TGGGAGTGTTGGGAGTGGGAGTGGTCGGAGGAGTGGGAGTGGGAGTGGTTGGAGGAAAGGGAGTTGTCGGAGGTTTGACAGGAGATTTTCTTCCGTCGATTTGGGAAGTCATGAGTAAAAAAATGAAGAAAATGATAGACATTTTCGAAATGTGGTTGTGACTTAGAGTATGGGGTACTCTTATTTAATATTGTAGTTTGTGATATGACTAGTAGCTTATTAGATTTAACATTTGTAAAAATTATTCCAAATCCAAGGTTATGGGTTTAATGATTTTTATAAATTCATTCAAATCATGCCTTATTGGAAATTGAGATTTCATTAATAAAAAATGTCAAAATTGATTTGTGATTATTCGAGAGACAAATGATAGTTAAAAATTAGTGATTTCAAATACCACCTTAATTGATGGAGTTGATAATTAACAATGATTAATTTAGTTTCCAACAAATGTGTCAATTTTTGAACTTAAAATTTCTATTTTTGCTTATATTTACATATGTTTTGCTTATATTATGTATATATTTCACTCATTTTTACTTATTGTGTTTAATTTGATTTTTTTATCTCAAATATTACAATAACTATAACATATTGATTAAACTACACTAAACTAAACTATTATTAATAGTAAGAACAAAACTACTATTAATGATTTTATATACTTTCTTATGATGTGGACACTATAAAGATAAATAAAACTATATTGAAAGGGATATGATTAAAAAAACTCGATTATTAATGTTTGATGAATAAATTTATACGAAAAATGCAAGAATAGTAATTGGATTTGGTATTTTTAAGTCTCCATTTTTTTCGGATTTTGTAATTCCAAATTATTTTTAGATTTTGTACGAATAATCCACAAAATTATTTAGCTTAACTATCAATTTGAGATTTTTATTTGGATTTTAATATAATTGTGTTGAGAATTTACATTCATTGTTAGGTTTATTAAACTCTTGACTTTTACTAATTTTTGTTCTTATAGTTTGGTTTTTATTTTTAACATTTAGTTTATTGGTGGGAAACTTATGGAAATGATGTTCCCAACTTAGAGAGAATGGCCAAGAGGATTTTGTCTTTGACTACAACTTCATCCGGATGTGAGCAAAATTGGAGTACATTTGAAGGGATTAGATTTTATTACCATGTCCTGAATTTTGTCAAAATTTTTTCATATATATTCATTGGGTTGTTTAACTTGTAGGTACATTCAAAGAAACGAAACCGACTTGATGTAGAAAGAATGAAAAATCTTGTCTACGTTCAGTTTAATGCAAGACTGATGAACAAAAGATAAAAGCAAAAAGAGAATAATATTGACATGTCACTTGCAAATCATGTTATGAATGTTCAAGCATGGATTGTTGATGGTATTGTTGATGACGGAAGGGATATGAATGTGGACGCAGAAACAGTTGAAGAAGCATCATTTAAAGTAGATGATTTGAGTGATGTTAGAGAGTTACATGAAGAAGATTTCATATCTGATGATGAAGAAGAACTTCATGATATTGATTGTGATTCTGATGACGAACACATTCTAGAGTTATATGAAGAAGAAGAGGATGAGGATTAGAGTAAGTCGTTTTAGAATTAAGTTGACATTTTTTTTACATTATATTCTTTGAGAATTGAAACATTTTTAGAATTTTTTTTTATTTTGATTGCTTTATTTGTGTTTTGAATTATTTTGTGACTTTGAAAACTACTTATGTCATTGATTTTTAATTATTTGAGATTGTTTTTAATATTTATTTAGTTAACATTCATTATTTATATATATAAATATATATATTTTGCAAAAAAAATATTCACCGTATAGTTTCCGTATATAATATATGCTATACGATACTCCACCATACGTATAGCATATAACGTATTTTAGAACACTATTTTAGAACACTGATATAAAAAAGAATATATAACAATTGAAATAGAATATACAAATTAAATGTTGCATAATTAGAGGGCACAATCAAAAACTTTGATTATGTACAATCATATCTTATCAAAGGCATCTTTAACATCAAATTGAAAAAGAGAAGGAACGTTATGTTAGGACACCTTTATATAAAACTTATAAATTCAAATCCTCTTTGCTAAAACATCACTAATCCTCTTCTCTCCAACCTAGTTCAGAGTTTATGGTGTCCGTTGAATTGGATCACCTAGTTATAAAAAAAATAAAACGTTTTCATATAAAAAATGATTAAGTATTATAAATAAAAAAGATTATTAAGTACTAGGTAAGGACCCGCGTATATGTGAATTTGTATAAAATATTTTATAACCCGTAAAAAATAAATAAAAACTAAAAGTGAAATACAAAATTAAATCACCCGTAAAAAAACAAAATAATATTGAATACATTAATGCAAATGCAAAGCTATCTTGAGATAAACTTACCAACTATTTATTTTTTAAAAGTTTTTTCTATGATTTATTTTCATCTAAATTTGGTGATATGTGTTTGCATATTTAACTATATGCGATTATAATAAATATTTTTTTAAATAATCAATATTCATATGGCATAGTACTTTTCCTAGTAGCATTAGGTTAAAATTATAATATATTTACACATGTCAAAATCTGATTCGTTGACTTAATAATTTAATATATGTTGAAATCTGATTGACCGATTGACATGTGTCATGATCATATATTTAAACTATTTTAACACGTGTTGAAAACTGATCGACCTCCTAACACGTGTCATGATCGTATAACTTTTCATTTTTTTTTTTGTTGATTTACTTTTTTGGCAAATCATCTTTGAATTTGGTTTAGTTTTAAAAGATTATTTATCTGATAATAATTTTTTTTTATAATTGAATAAAATCGACTAACATCTATCGTGATCATATATTTAAACTATTTTAAAATGTGTTGAAAATTGATCGACCTCCTAACACGTGTCACGATCGTATAAATTTTCTTGTTTTCTTTATTGATTTACTTTTTAGACAAATCCTCTTTGAATTTGGTTTAGTTTTTAAAAATTACTTTTCTAATAATAATTTTTTTTCATAATTGAATAAAACTATATCTAAAAATCTAATAGGACTAAAAGTCTAAACACATGTTGCAATTTAATCGAATGACTAATACGTGTCACGATCATATCAATTACAAAATTTGAGACGGAGCTGATAATATTCGACCAGAAAATAAATATATATATCTATAGCATATAAATATTCGTGTGCATGTTAACACACACGTACAAACAAAATTTCCCAATTACGTAAAGTAAAGCTAGAAATGACCTTGGAATGAGGAATTGATTCGAGTCCATCAATTTCTTTTGGTTCTCTCTTTTTGTCTTTGTACGATTTAATTAGACGTCGAAATTAATTGAATTTAAATACAAAAAAAAATCAATTATCTCAATAAAGTAAAATATCTAATACTTGGCTAAGATAATCAATTAATCAAAGATAAAGCTGATTGTACGGTTAATGTCAAAGCTGATTAAGCTTTTCAAGAATCCTAGGTTGCGTTCGCCCTTACACACAAACACATATGATAGGTGCATATGTTGTAGTTCCATATTATGGGCTACAAAAAGATACGTAAATTGCCCATTAAGGCCCATTTTAATTGAATCCAATAGTTCTATTCCAAATTTATCAACAAATTTAATCGGTTTTGCTACAAACCCCGTCAACCAAACACTCCCCGATACATATCCTCTCCGGCCGTCGCCATCATGTCGTCGACCCCTGAGAGTCAGATCGTCGAGCACATCGTTCTTTTCAAAGTCAAGGACGATGCTGACTCCGGCGAGATCGTCTCCATGGTCAACGGCCTTAACGGCCTTGTCAGCCTCGTTCAGGTACTTCACCTCTCCGCCGGTCCTATCCACGGGCTCAAATCCGCCATCGCCTTTACTCACGCGCTTCATAGCCGGTACAGATCCAAGGAAGATCTCAGATCGTACGCTGCACATCCCGATCACGTTCAAGTTGTCAAACAATCGACACCGCTCTGGGAAGATATCATGGCCGTTGATTGGATCGCCAATCAAGTCCCCGGAACCCTAACCCCGCCTCCCGGTTCGATTGCCAGAATCACGCTCCTCAAGCTGAAAGAGAACGTCCCGGATGAGGCGAAATCGGGGATTATGGAAGTGATTAATGAGAAATTCCCAGGAATTGATCAGATCACTGTGGGAGAAAACTTCTCTCCGGCTAGAGCTAAGGGTTTCTCAATTGCATCAATTGGGTATTTTAGGGATTTGGGCGAATTGGATGCTCACAAGGAGTTCGTGAATTTGCAAAATGAAAAGATTCATGATTATCTCGATGCTACCATTGTTGTTGAGTTCGTGGTACCATCTTCTTCATGACCTTGTACCCTGTAAAATGTCCTCCTTTTATTGTTTGTACACTCTCTTACTCTTCAATAATTATATTTCAAATTCCGGAATTTGAGACCAAAATTTTATGTGATGCTGCTGTAATTTTCCATCCCTGTTGCTTCAAGTCTGCTTCTAGTTCTGTAAACTTGAGTTTCGGTTGATTCAGGTTACATATTGGGCTTCGATTTTGTAGATTATAGAAACCAATTTTAAACCAATTAAACGGAAGTCCCCGACGACGTCGTTTCATACCTTTGCAAATACCTCAAACGTCGTCGTTTATTGTAGAAAACCCCTAAAACCTTTTTCCTCTGCTGCTGACACTTTCTTCTTCTCTACCTTCAAACCTGCAATCTCCAGAGCTGTTAACAAGCAAATCTACCTTCTGAATTCTCTTAATTGTTGCGAAAATCTTAGGAAATAACAAATTTCAGATTGAGTTATGGCGGCCGCGAAAGGAGGCGATCGGAAAAGCGGAGGAGGTTTGGATGACGAGAAGCTAGTCTTCGAAACGACCAAAGGGATCAAACCCATCACGAGTTTCGATGAAATGGGGATGAATGATAAAGTTCTTCGCGGCGTCTACGATTACGGTTTCAAAAAGCCATCTGAGATTCAACAGAGAGCAGTGATGCCGATTCTCAAAGGACGAGACGTTATCGCTCAAGCCCAGTCCGGTACTGGTAAAACTTCCATGATTGCAATCTCCGTCTGCCAAATCGTCAACACATCCTCCCGAAAGTACGTCTCTTTTCCCTGAAATTCGAAAAAACCCTAATTTAGGTTTCCATTTCCAATTTAGGGCTTCACTGCAATTGGGAAATTTCTATGATGCTGCTGCAATATCTGTTTTTTTTTTTTTTTTCCTATGCTAATCCACTAGGTATTACATGGTTAATGATCTTGCGATGCGACTAGGATGATGAACACTTAATTAAGGTTTTCTATTTACTAATCGATTTGGTATTTTGTTGGTCTCAAGGATTCAAGTCTTGGTCTTGTCACCATCAAGGGAATTGGCTTCACAAACAGAGAAGACGATACAAGCTATTGGAGCACATACCAATATCCAAGCACATGCCTGCATCGGTGGGAAGAGCATTGGAGAAGACATCAAGAAGCTTGAGCGTGGTGTCCACGCTGTGTCAGGGACACCGGGTCGAGTGAATGATATGATAAAGAGAGGAAGCTTGCAAACCAAAGCTGTTAAACTTTTGATTCTGGATGAATCAGATGAAATGTTGAGCAAAGGTTTAAAAGACCAGATTTATGATGTTTATAGATCTCTTCCACATGATGTTCAGGTTTCAATCTCAATTGTTCAAATAGTAGTAGTAATTGGCTAGTTTCTAATTTCTATGATATTATAAATTTAATTCCTTGATTCTTTGTTAGGTTTGTTTGATTTCTGCTACTCTTCCTCAAGAGATTTTGGAGATGACGAACAAGTTTATGACGGATCCTGTGAGGATACTTGTGAAGCGTGATGAGTTAACTCTTGATGTAAGTGCTTCTTCCGCCATTTTCATGTTTTTATCATGAAAAGCATAAATTACAACTTTTGGTTATCAGGGAATCAAACAATATTATGTTGATGTTGGGGAAGAACAATGGAAATTTGATACACTTTGTGATCTTTATGGGAGGCTTATTATTAATCAAGCTATTATCTTCTGCAACACAAGACAGAAGGTATAATACAGTTAGTGTTCTTTAGCTCTGGTTGGTCTTTATATCTTTTTGTCGATAATCTTAAAGCTTTTATCTGCATTCTATATACAATAAGGTGGACTGGCTTACTGAGAAGATGAGGAGTAGCAATTTCGTAGTCTCATCAATGCATGGAGACAAACATCAAAAGGAGAGAGATGAAATCATGAACCAGTTCCGGTCATTTAAGAGCCGTGTTTTAATCGCTTCCGATGTGTGGGCACGAGGGATCGACGTTCAAACGGTATGATCTTTCTTTTTCTCTCTGTTTTTTAACTACCAATGTCTTGGATCAGAAATTCTTTATAAAGAAGCAAACTTTCATGAACACTAGGTTTCTCATGTCATCAATTATGATATACCAAATAACCCGGAGCTTTACATTCATCGTATTGGACGAGCTGGTCGTTTTGGTCGCGAAGGTGTTGCAATTAACTTTGTGAAAAGTTCTGACATGAAGATTCTACGGGACATTGAGCGGTATTATGCTACTCGAATCCGTGAGATGCCGGCTGATCTTGTCTGAAGATTTTCGTTGCATTTGAAGCCTAAGTTGAAGAATCAGTTTTAAGGACAGTTTTGTTCTTCACTATATAAATTCCGTTGGTTTAGATTAGGAATAGCTCTTTATATTTTACTTCATTCATGTTTTGTCGTAGCAACTAAATATATTTTTGTAGCTATTTATAAAATTAAACTTCTACAAAATGTATTTGGCTAAAGGCTCCTGTCGAGGCTAGGTTGAAAACAAAAGGATTTTATATGAAACCCTTCAACTAAAGATGGTTCGGGTAAAAAATCATCAAACCTCTCAAGTAATTAAAACCTAGATGACCATTGTGCGTTTCTGGATTACATAACTAGGTTAAGGGAGAAACATGCGACATGACGCTTGAAAGTTGAAACGATCAATGACACTTGAAAGTTGAAACGATCAATTACATAACTAGGTTAATGAATAACTCAATTTACGTTGAATGTCATTTAAGATATTTTTCAACTTAATAGTATTATATAAATGTAAATAATTTCTGAATTTGAGTAACTAATGAATGGTTTATCCGATTTAATTAATAAGGAATTAAAGTTAACAATACTAATTTAATTTATTTCTATGTTATAAAATATTTATTGTCATTTAATTTTTCTTTTTTTTAAGTTTTACTAATATATATAATAAACTAGATGACTGCCAGTGCGGACACGTAACCGTTAACAATAAAAAGTTCGAACGAAAAATTCATAATATGTGAATCAACAAATAACAAACAAAATTATGTAGTGTTAGGGAGTTTCAATGATAGTGTATGTTTGGACATATATGGTTCATTTCATAGATTAATCCGAAGTAAATAAACTATCAAACTAATTAGGCCAAATATAACATAAGAGAATCAAATAGAAAATCAGTATAAAAAATTTAAGATTTAAACGAAAACTAAAAAGTTCAAGAAAAAACCTAAAAAACTTGAAAATCCTAAAATCAACTTCAATTAAAAGAAAAAAAAGATTTAAACGAAAACTAAAAAGCTACAAAAAAAGCCTAAAAACCCATAAATTAGTAAATGTATTGTCACTTTGATGGAACTTGTCCCATCATCATCTAAATTGTCATCATTATCATCTGAGGAATTGTCAAAACTTTCAAATTCGATGTAATCTGTTTTGTCTCCAGAAGCACTGTCACTCACAATATCCCAATCGGAATCGTCATCACTATTATCGTAACCATCATCATCGTCACTCACAAGTTCACTATCGACATCAGATTCATCACCACTATCACTAACCAAGTCATTATATCCATCATCATCGATATAAGCGTCATCAAAATCGTCTGTGTAATCACTCTTATCACTGTAGTCATCCAAAATAATCAGATTCTCTTTTGTTCATGGACATTCAAAACACAAAGAAATTAGAGAAATCACAATACTCACAAGTCACAACACGATTATAATATGACACACGAAATAAATTTGAAATTGAACACGTTACCCAAATTAGCACTGACGGGATTGACTCGCCTCATATCCGGAAATTTAGAAGGAGAACACACATATTGACGCAAACCAACAAAATTACAAAATGTTAGCTAGCAGTTACCATAATGGATGACTTTGTGATCGAAGTGCATTTGTTTGGACGTAGATTTTTGTTCACCATATATCTACACGCATCCAAAATCATGTATGACAGTAACTCTTCCTTTATATCACAAAATTATTAAAACATCAAAATTTTTATATATAGTCAATTCTAGTGTATTACACAGTAAAAAAAAGAAAAAATAAAAATAAAACTAGAAATAGAAGAGTGACATGATATCGTGGTATCGCAAACAAATACATCAAGTCCGCCATCATTAAATTAGCAGTTGTGTTCCACACTTCTATTGGGTTACACATACTCTATATCGATAACAACGTACAAAATATATAACATCCGAACGGACGGTGATAAACACCATTTACTTGATTCCTCAATGGTTTGTATGTTGATGCTGGGTTCAACTTCTAAATATTTATAATCATAGGGGCTCATTTTTTGGAGTAAGTTAAGTAAATAAAAAAGAAAAAAAGATTCTTCGAAAAAAGAAGTATTATTGATATCGATTACAAAGGTGTTAACTCGGAATGCCGAGTTAACTTTATCGAAGAGAAGTATTAAGCCTAAGTTTGCTAGTAATTATTCTCTCAGATTCTGAATACCGATTTTAGTTAAGGGGGGTATGTATTTATATATCTCTGTAGTCGGTTATCTAAGCCCATGGGCTAATCTCGGAAAAATGGAAATATTCTATTTTTTCGAAATCAGAGAATTTGTGATAAGATTTGATCTTATTCTATCCGAGGTTAGACTTCGGCTTTGGATGAAGTAGTTTATAACCTCGCTTCGAACACTATAATCCGACTATCCTTTACCGAGGTATCCCTCGGTCATCTGGGCCGAGGGTTCTAATCCTATTGAAGAGACTTATGACCTAATCCGTAATTAGGGAAAGATCGGTAGGGACCGAATCTCAATTATTGCCAAGCTATTGATGCAGGGTGCTAATCCCACCATCAAGAGTAAATCCCCCTCAGTTCGTTCGATGATAAACTTAGGGAAGAGTCGGTAAATTTTGAAGTAATGTAGCTTAATGATAAGTGAAGCCCGGTTATAGACGATCTTGAACACTCCCTTGTTCTTTATTACGCCGAATTATTTTGGCGGGAAAAAATGCGGAAAACGAAAGGTCCCTCGTGACGCGTGTGCTCAAATTTCGGAACTTTCAAAAATCATTTCATCTTCTTTATGACGTGTCATTCCTACGCATCTCTTTGGTTGGTTGAAAAGTCTCGAATGTGTTTTTGGCGGGAAGAGAAAAGAAACTGAACATTAATTAAATCTTTGTTCCCTCAATTTTGAATTGACAATGATGACGTGTCTTGCTTTAATGAAGACGTCGGTTGAGTTTCCACGACCTCCTAAAAGTCGGAAATCTCTTTAAATAACTGCTAAACTAGAAGGATTTTATCTCCAGGCTTTAATCACCTCCAGGCGTTAATAATTTTATTCCCTTCAGCGAAATTTTTCTCAAAATCTTAAATCCTCTTTCCACAACTCTTTCTTAATTTCCTTCGAGATGTCGATTGATAAGCAAAACTCTCTTTGTTCCGACTCCGAAACTGACCGGTCTTCATCGGAATATAGCGGATTTCAAAAGAAAATCTCCGAAGATCACCAATCTAATAACTTTTCGGTTAATATTGAGGACATTTCTTCGGCTGAAAAGAAAAGTCCAATTCCGAACTTGTCAATCCCGTAAAATTCCCCAACCAGGAATGATAGTTCGGAAACTGTCTCTAACCTAGCGGCGATGGGCGGGGAGGAGTCGTCGAAAGATTTTGGCGATTCTTCTCTTAAAGAAAGTGACATTGAGACTCTCCGATCTTCTGCTTCAAACCCAGAGGATCTTGATATTCTAGTTCCGAAGAACGGTGACAGACCATGGAACCTCCCATAAGGATTCATGTGTTTATACCTTCACTTCTTCACCGAATCTTGTCTTTGGTTTCCGATTTCATTTTTGATGGTTGAGTTTTGTAGATGCCTGGGATCGCTTTTTCTCAATGGGGCCTGGCGCCATTAGACACATGGTCGTCTTTCTGATTCAGGCTGGAAGAGCCAACATCGTCGTCCTATATTAGGAAATTTACGGAGCTCGCCAAACTTATGAATAACCGAGATGACAGAACTTGGTATACCATGGTGAAGAATGCATGTAAATTGGGTACTGGTTTTACTTCTAATGCTAGATGTTGGAGCACTAATTTATTTTTTGTCTGGATCAATAAAGCCTTTATCTTTGACCCTAGCGCTGAGATTATTAAGACGTGGTCGATTGATTCTTCATCAATCGCAAAATCGAAGGACGACTTTGCCATGAAAGAGCACATAAATGCTCTTGCTAGAAGCTCTGTTCGGGTTTGCTATTCTAAATTTATTTTTGTTTTCCTTCCAAACTTCATTCCTATCTGAGTCTTCTTCTCTTTCTTTTTAGGAAGCACGCAACACTTGTCTCATCGTCGCTGAATAATAATGTCTCCCAAATATCTGAGACTCGGAAATTTGCCGATGAACTTCAAAAGAAGAATGAAAGGTTGGAGATTGATCGAACTTCCCTGGCTCATCAAGTGGAAGCAATGAAGAAGGAAGCTCTCAGAGCTGGTTCTTCTTTAGCTCAAACGGTGAGATCGACAAAAAGGGAGGTAGCCGAGAAAGCTCATAAAAAATTGAACTCCATCTGAAAGATCGTCCAAATCCGGGAGGATGGACTATCGAAGACTATCAACCTCGGTCAATTTCAAGCTGTCCTCGGTGTGCTCAGTGATCTTTCTTCACAGGGTAAGAACATCCCTGCCGACTTCTTGAAGCAAGTGGAGGAGGATGCACGGGTAGCGAGCAACAACTGAAAGAGTGCGAGTTCGCCGTATTTGACTCTAATGCTTTTGATTTTGATGTTTGATGATGATTTTTTTCTTTTTTTTTTGTTTTTCTTGTAAATGTTAAGATCTATTTTAATGATGAAACCTCGAAATTTTCCGAATTTTTTTTCACTGCTTATGACTTTATATTTGATTATTATTATATATCTTATTTCTAGTTCATTTTTAAACTTAAAAGAAAGATTCTTCGAATGATCTGTATGTTGGACATCGAAAGTTCCTTCAACAGATCATCGGACGTTTATGAGCGAAGCGGAAATTTGTTTTTTGTTCAGTGAGAAAATCTCGATTGTTAACCTCTAATCCCAAAATCCTACTTTATCAGATCTTTAAATTTTTGGGTCTAGGTATTTATGTTTATGATAATCATAAGCGGGAATGACCCGAATTTGCCTTACAATTTCCCGGCTCTACTTTATCAAGCTCCGAAATTGCGAACTGCATTTTGTAAAGAATGTGTAGAGGGACGAACCTGCTATCGAGTATGTGATCGGGATACCAATTTTTTATTGTGTGAATTTCGGTTAAATATAGTTGAGTTGTATGAACTTCTTGACTATAGAACCAAAATTTATTATTGGTATTGTAGCAAAATCTCGTGAAAGGCTGTCTACGTACCTTCGGAAGGGATCAAGCCACACGTAGTTCTGAAGTTTCCATAATTGTTGCCTATCTCAGCAAGCCGTGACACCAACATTTTGTTTTTGGCTCACATTCTGAACCTTTTCAGTCTTGATGTTTCATTCCTAAGAGAAGAGTAGGCTTGTTCATCTCTTTGGGGACTCTTTTTGAGGCAACTTCTAGCCTTGGTTTGATTGCCTCTTACGAAAAAAATCCCTAGTGGAATTGGGAATTTGAAGCATTGATGATATGTGGAGACTACTCATTTCATTAAAAACAATCAGGGGATTCTAAGAATCATGTTGTAAAGAGTCGGTCTTTCTACTGCATCGAACTTGACGATCTTGACTGTTCCTCCAACTATTACTGGGAGTTCTACCGTACCGAGTGTTAGAACATTCTTGCCGCTAAATACCGTCAACATCCTGACTCCTCGCTTAATCTTTGTTTCTTTTGTCAAGAGTTTTTGAAACATATCAATACATATCACGTTCGCCGAGCTTCCAGTGTCTACTAATATTTTGGGAACTAGACAATCTTCGACTTGTATTTCAACAACTAACGAATCATTATGAGGAACTTCGATCCCTTCCAAGTCATCAGGAGTAAAGACAAGTTGTTGGACGGACTGTTTTCGTTTGATATTCGGATTGTTCGAACGCTTCTGCGGGGAGTGTCGAAATAACATTTATCCTTCTTCGTTGAAATGGGAAGTCAGGTCGAGGAGATTCTTTTTTATGTATGAATTTCCTTTTTGAGTCTAATACTCGTCCTCTTATATCTACTAAGTACTTTTTTTCCGGGAATTCGCTCTAAGTTAGGTTCTTCAAAAATTTGCTCTAAGTATTTATTCAAAAGACACTCCGGCAAGTTACGACATTTCTCTATTTTGTGCCCGTAAGCAGCATGATAATCACACCACGCCAAAGGGTCCTTTTCCACCTTTTTGGTTTTGGGTTTAGATCTGTCTCCCCCGTATTGCTCTAAATTATGATCTTGTAGTTCGGCCGTTGAAAACGCAACCCTTGCTTTGGCCTTTTCTTTTCGTTTGTACTCTCGATCGTAATGCTAGCAAGGCTCTTTATATTTTGGTTTTGCTTCTCTTCCCCTGGAGGTATTATTATAATCTTCAGACAGTCGAGCCCGACTTTCTTCTGCTTTGATATATATCCTTGCTCTATAGAAAGCATCTTCCATGGATTGTGGTTGGTACGCTGAAAGTTCTTCCCAAAATCTTGTTTCATACCAAGTTTCGCTAGTTAATGCATCGATGGCTAGTTCGCCCGAGATATCTAGTTGAGAATACACCATCTTAAATCTCTTTATGAAGCTTTGAAGAGAGTCAATTGACCCTTGCTTAACAGAATAGAGGTCGGAAATCGTTGATGGGCGTTCAAAATTGAACATGTATTGTTTTAAGAATTTCTGTCGTAGTTCATCAAAACTCCAGATCGGGCTAGGTGGAAGATTGGTTATCCAGGCTTGGACGATAATTGACGTTCGGTCCCTACCGACCTTTCCCTGATAATTTATCAGGTCATACGACCCTTCAACAGGATTAGAACCTTCGGCCCAGATGACCGAGGGATACCTCGGTGAAGAATGATCAGATTTTAGTGTCCGGAGCAGGGGTGTAAACAACTTTATCCCAAGTCAGAGTCTAAAGCTCGGACAGAATAAGATCAGATCTTATCACAAATTCCCTGATATTGGAAAAATGGAAATATTCGATTTTTTCGAAGTTAGCCCATGGGCTTAAATGACTGACTACTAAGGATATATAAATACACACCCCCTTCACTAATTGATTTCATTCAGAATCGGGGAAAATAATTACTAGATAACCTAGGTTTAATACTTCTCTTTGATAAAGTTAATTCGGCATTCCGAGTTAACACCCTTGTAACCGATATAATTAATAAGGTTCTCTTTTCCGAGGTTTTTTTTTTTGTCTTCTGTCTAAATTTATTCTCAAAAACGAACCCATCTAATTACAAATAATTAGAAGTTGAACCCAGTATCAACAAGGTACACCATAAATAGATTCACAGTCTTCAATATAACTAGTCATATTAAACGGTGCCGTTTGGAACATCGTGTCCTGTTTGTCATATCCTACTGGGTTCACTATCTCGCTCCAGCACTATATAAGTAAATTTTATGTAATTTAGTTCATTTATATTTTCGTCATATCCTACTGGCATCATATATCGATTAGACGAATTAATAAACTTACACAATGTTTATGTATATGTTCAATCGATGCACTTTTAATATATTTTCTTAATGCAAAATTTACTATCTACTGTAGGAGCATAATATCGAATACAGAAAATTACAAATAATAATGCGAAGATCAGCGTTAACGAACGATCAAGAACAAAACGTTGAAAGACTAGTGGCTTATTTATATAGCCAAAGAGAAGAGGTGCCCTTCCACATTGTTTCCAATGTGGGACAAAAGCACATTCATTGCTAACATTTTGGTGGGCTTATTTCTTTTCACATATTAAAAAATCTATTAGGCCATTGGGATTTATAAAATTGGTCCAACATATACATACCTGCCAGTTCCATGAGTTCCTATAAAAGCGACAACACCTGCGAAAATCTGATCGAGTATATCATTTTTATGGTTTGGTGGGTTGGCGTTGATTGCGTTGCATATGTTGGTCACCGAATAGCTTGGACGCTTATTGTATTGAACAACTTCCGAGTATATAGAATCCAAGAAGCCTTTGATATCAAAGCTTCCATTCAATGGACAAACAAATCATTTTAAGGAAGACATTAAGAATAAAAAATAGATTGATTGAAAAATTAAAGATATTTCTTTCTTACCTGCTAGTTTTGAATTTTTTGTCGAGGATCAAAAAACCGTTAGGTTTGACTGCGAATCTGTCTATTTCGTCCCAAAATTCACAGATCGTGTTGTGATATCTCTCACTCGTTTTCTATTGGAACATATGTTCATAAAATAAATAGAAAGATGAATTAGTTAAGACTTAAGCTAACTAACCACACAACAACAAAAATTAGTCAAGAATGGAATAGTTGAAAATGGATTAGTTGTGATAGAAAACAAAACTTCTTATGTAGTGATATGGTTTAACAATGATTTATTACCTTAAGAAAATTGCTTACAATATAATAATAACCAACTTTAGGACAAGTATCTTCAAAGTAGAGAAGCGGGGCTGAAGATGCTAATGCCCTAAGTGATATTTGTGGATATTTTAGCCTGAACCATGTCGCTAACACTTTTCGTACCATAAAAATATCATTATTATTGAAATACCTTATGGACGATTAAATATCTCATATAAACCCACATAAGTTAATTATGGTTATACGATAAAGTGGGGAACATGGTCTTACTTCCACCATAGGATCCTCCTATAACAATGATAGGGCTGTGTTTGGTTGAATACTTCTCCTTAACATGCAAGAGAATCGCAGCATAGTCTGCTAGGGCTTGTGCTTAGTTCAAAAACCCCAACGTACTCGCGTTCCTCAATGCTTCTTGTGCCAATCCAAATGACATCGACTTCCCATAATACCTATGCTGCAGTTTATATCGTTTGCATTATGTACAAACATTATATAAGATAATCTAAACCGCATACATATATATATAAACATTCACATACCTCTATGTAGACGAGGAGAGCTTTGAAACATTCCGCTCCTAGATACGCTAAGATTGGTGTGTTGACTTTAGCACCAGCCCAGTGCTTGGAATCAATGAAATGCCATGTAGCTTTTCGGTGTGAATGTGAACTGGTCGAGATTCTGATTAAAGTAAAACATTTTAACATCATATTCATCTACTTTTTGTGTCGGTGTATTCTTTAGCGTTTCTGAGGAAATTCCAAGTTGTGCGATTTTGGATTGTGCCAAAGAGATGAAATAATGGGATGACGATATTGAAAATATCAATAAAATAAGAAATGTCAATGGAAAAGAACATTTTTTAGAGTATTTTGTTCAATACTCACTAAGTTGTCTTCCCATGCAACTTAACCTTTATATAGGCCCTAAATGGTGTATCAGTATGTTCTGCAATTGGTATAATTTTTTTGCCGGATTCTACAAGATTCTTACCATTTAGACTCATAGATCCCAAAAGTTATTGTTGGAATGTTTCACCAATAATCATCAAGTCTATGGGACTGGTTGGTTAGGTTGTATGTCCTTGCTTTAGCTGTATTTTTTGCTAAAGCATCAATTTGATACCAATCATGTTTTAGTTATCCTATAGCTCTATTTATTGGGCTGTAAATGCTGTAAGTGAAAATTAATTAATGAAATATTTACACAAATCTAAAAAAGGAAATTTTATTAAAATAAAATTAAATGAAAACCCAAGATATGTTATTGCTTTTGGGAAAAACTGTCTAAATCCCCCATGACCTAAAATTTTATTTGAATTTCCACCAAAAAATAAAACTCAATTAGATTCCCCTAATTGAAAAATTTCATTGAATTTCACCTTAATTGTCAAATTCCTCATTTGAGACTCAAACCACAATACTAAACCAGTTTTATTTTAATTTAAACCAAATTGAACCCAATTTTGACCCAGACTTTGGATCCAAACTCGATTATAACTCGACCCGATTGAAAAAAAAAAATGGAAATAATCTTGAAAATTCAAAATAATTTCAGAAAAAAATCAATAATTCAAATAAATTATAAATAATAAAAAAAAACTTGCAAAAAATCAAAAAGATAAGTTTTTCTCAATTAAACTAAATATTAAAATAAAATTTTCTTTAAAGTTCAAAAAATCTAACAAATTCCCAAAAAATCATAATTAAAAAAAAAATCTTAAATTCCATAACGTTTTTAAATAATTTTTTTAAAATTCGTTTTTACTATTAAAATTTTGTTTTTGAATAAAGCTACAAGTAGAAGTATCAATCTTGTGATTTTTGATAAAACATACTTTGTATTATTGCATATACATGATCTCATTTCAGATTTTCTCTATCATATTCGTCCCAAATTTCATTCTATTTTCTCTTCAAATAAATTCAATCTCGTGTGATTTAATCAAATCTATCCGGAACGACTCCATAGTATTTCCTCTATCCTACGACATGGTTATACTAATTTCCCAAACTACTTCTAGAGTTCTCTAAAAGCTTTTGGTTGCTTAAAGTGTTCTTTTGATTGTGCTGGGGTTAGGGCCAAGTTTATTTTAGAAACCATTGAATAATTCATATGCATACTTGGACCAACGTCGACTAAATTTTTTTTCTTTTATTCATGAATTATCTATATATATATATATATAGATCACATAGGAGACTTTGGTAAGTTTAGCAATAAAATAATTAGGAAAAAAATTATCTTTTTTTTTTGAAAATTTCTAACTTCTATTTAAAAAAAGTTATGGAACTTAAGATTTTTTTTTGAATTTAACGGAATTTACGGGAATATTTTTGGATTTTTGTTAAAAAAATTTAAAAAGTATATGGAATTTAAGTTTTTTTTAAAAAAAAAAAAACTGTGAATTTTTAGGGATTTTTTTGGATTTTTTGAACTTTAAAAAAAATTATATTCAATTATTATTTTAATTGAGAAAACGGATTTTTTTTTACTTTTTCTACTTTTTAAAATTATTTTGAATTTTTTTTCGATTTTTTTTATTTTATAATTTATTTTGAATTATTTAATTTTTCTGAATTTATTTTGAATTTTTTAGATTTTTGTCAAATTGGTCGGGTTATAATCGGGTTTGGATCTCAAGTGTGGGGGTTCATTTCGGTTTGAATGAAAAAAAATTGGTTAAGTGTTCTGGTTTGAGTCAGAAACCAGAAATTCGACAATTAGGGTGAAATTAACGGAAATTCTTTGAGTTGGGGGAAATCTAATTGAGTTTTATTTTTGGGTGGAAATTCAAATAAAAGTTTAAGTCACAGGGGGATTTAGACAGTTTTTCCTTGCTTTTGTTTATCATCTGTACGTATATTTTCCATCACTTACATTATATATATATATATATATATATATATATATTAGAGATTTACCCGCGCGGTAGCGCGGAGAATTGATGTAAAAGAGAAAACATCTTCCGTTTTTTATTATTCAACTTCACATATTCTATCAATCATTATTCACGCACAAATAAAAGCCGATGATTAACTTAACTAAACTTCTATCTCGATCATTGATATAAAATGGTTTGTTATAGAATGAGAAAAGATAAAAAAAGATCTCGAAGGAACAAGCGTAAGAGAAACCAGCCAAACTATTGACACAATGTCAACCTAAAGATATAGAAAGATCAAAACCAATTGTGAAATATTTTGTAAAATGTCAACACAATCGTAAACAGTAGACTATATACCAAGTAATAATACTGGGAAAAGTGAAATAAAATAGCGAAATTCAAAAATGAAAACATCAAGTCTAAGAAAACCATAAAAGCCAAAGATAGACGAACACTAAATGAAAGAAAAACTATAAATGCTTAAAACCTCAATGTAAACAACGTTTATGGTTCTATTATGTGGTTTACCATTCTGATCGGTTATTAAAATCTTCAAACCACTTTGAAATTACCCTTGAGAACGCCAAGTAAAGCTGGCCGTGAGAAAATACAGGTGTCGAAAGAAACAGGCCAACCTTTTCCAATATTTGAACCTGACTCTTATTTATTGTCATGGCAAAAGTTAGAGCCACCGGAAACTGACGCCTTTTCATCCGGAAATGGAATTTTGCATCTGGCCGAGTGACAATCATCTTTGGGATCAAAATTTTGTCGCCGACATTTTTTCCAATTATAATCGTGGCTTCTAACACATGATTAGCCATTTGACTTACAAGTAATCTTGTACCATTATATAAACCACATTTCGGATCAATATTTCGCAAAAGCATTATCAGAGTATCGATCTTTAAACGCAAATCATGATTTGGTAATCCAGACAACTTAATGTTGTTGAGAAACTTAGGGAAGTAAACATATCATGGTATTTTCACTTACCAGAAGTATCATTATTTTCGGAGCTGAGATAACTCTTCTCTTTCCTTATGAGAGAATAAACGATGGTAACAATAAGTCATAGGAGAGAAACCAAATATACAATTAAATTAAACATAATAAAAGAAAATACAATAGTAAAACAAACCTGGCAAACATGATTACATATACTCGTTTATATGATCAATGGTCCAACAACTGAAAAAAGTAACCATATTGTCAAAGCTAAAGATGTCAATAAGCGTCTTATAAAAAAACTCGACATTACCTTCAATGAGTACATATTCGATTGTTAAACATCATCATCACACTCGAACGGATCCGAAAGCTCACTACCATCTCAATCGCTATTATTTTCATCACATTGTTCTTCCTCATAAGCGTCATTATTGTAACCGTCATCATCATTTTCAAACCTCCATTTTTTTCTAATAGTCTTCACCACCTACACATTATTTATTATTTTCACATTCTTGATTGGAATTATAATATGCAAGTACGTCTAAATGAGTAGGGTAAATAGGTGAGGATCTAGGACCAATCAATAATTAAGAAATTTTAGAGTAAAAAAGGAGAAAAGGGTTTTTCCTTTTTTTAGTTTTAAAGGTCCAAAATTTTCTTATCTTTTTGCCTTCAAAGACTCCAATTTTTTTTTCTCCAAGATCTCCAAAATCTTTGGGTCGAGACTGATTGATTAGCTAATATAATCATATTCAAAATCATCACATCAATCTATAGGTGAAAACAATTATTTATCAATCTATAGGTGAAAAAAAATTATTTAACTATTCACAATATCTAAGTCTAATTTTTTTCATTATTTTAGTAATGAACTAAATAAAGAAGATACACACATAAAATTAAAGTTAAATACAAAACAACTCATAAACTTTACATTTAGAAAGGTTAAAAACATAAAGTTCTTCTCTTTCAAAAAAACTTTCTCATCATTTTCTTCCTTTTTCTCTGCTTCTTTCCAATTTATCACTTCAGCATCAACTTCTCATATCTCTTTATTGTTTTACTCTTACCCTCATCAACCGTAACAACATTGACCCCATCCGTCATCACTATTAAATCCTGTTAATATGTCGTGTCTTCATCTCCACTTTGAATTTTTTTTAGGATGCCATAGCTTCTTGATCTTTTATACCGACACAATCGTCTCAACATCATCAAAGAAGCCCCATTTCTTTCATCTCACGTTTCGGTGTCGAGCTTTCTTAATAGCAAGCCATACCAAATTCGATTTCTTGTTTCCTTCTCTAGCCCCGTTCTCTTCCTTTATATATGTCCTCTTACGATGATAGTGAACTGAATCACGACGCTTCGAATCACCATTGCGACCACCGCGACGTCCGCCTTCATGTTCTGGAGTAGTCGGCACTTAAATCTTGGTCATGGGTGCTCTTGGATGCTTCTCCTTATCCATAAACCCTAAATTTAATAAACCAAAATTTCATACCTGTAAATCATAACATTTTTTCACTTAATAGAGTTCAAGGATAAGATTTGCGGATAAAAGTTGATGTAGCGAATCATAGCCGCAAATCGATCCGTAATGATTGCAAAAACATGTAAATATCAAATCTATAGATCAACATAATCAACATCAAACAAGAAACAAAAATTGTTAGAACAACTGATATTAAAACACATTAATATTTAAAATTAGTATCAAAGAATACATCTCCCTTGTTTTTTTGTTCCAAATAGATAAGTTCTCCAGAATGTAGATTCAAATAAAACACACTAATTAGTCTTGTGACTGACTTCCCCAACAAGAAAATTCATCTCATTCTTTCATCATAATTTAGAAAATGTTTTTATATCCTAACTATACCGCTTGATACTACTGAAATGATTGTGCCACTGTTGGAGGTGGGCTTAGCACCCCCGGCCCGGATCGCTGGAATGAACCCAGAAGACAAAGTAGGCCCAAAAACTTATCAGACCGGAACGATGAAATAACCAAGATGGAGCTCGCTGAAGATCAGAGAAGCTCGCGGAGAACCTCGCAGAACGACCAAGCGAGCAGAAGAGTTGACTTTAGCGACAAAACGAGATGTGACGGCCCAGTCACATCACACCTTCTCAACCGTCAGAGGGAAGCGGAAAGCGACTTTCGAAGATAGCGCCGACGCGTGCGGGCTCGTGTCAGAGCTAGGAAGAAGTCTATACTCGGACTAGGAGGAGCTATGAGTCAACCTTAGCCGAATATTTGATCGTTATAAATACGCACTTCATTTATTACACAAGGGACATTCAATTCCAGAGAGAGAGATAACGGGAGAATAGGCAGAACTATTCGGTAAACTTAGATCGAGCTTAACAACATACGCGACCTATTCGATTGTTGTTAGACTTCGCTCTTCGCCTTACTACCTTTCTAGATACCGACTTATCATTCTGATATAGTTTGTAATCCATTTCCGAGCAATATAATCCCTTCGCTTTCACTCCTTTGTCGTTTCCATCCCGAATTAAGGTTCATTTACGAGAAATCCGACCCGATATCTTAATACGCCACGAATAATAATAAAATTCACGTCTTAACCCGATCAATACATTCACCGAACATTTCCCCGAACAACAACAGTAAAACCTTACCGACCCGGTGCGCGATCCGGTGCGCACAGCCACTCTATAAAATAAACACATCATAAGAATCTGTGATTCTAA
Source organism: Euclidium syriacum (assembly GCA_900116095.1). Classification (NCBI taxonomy): domain Eukaryota; kingdom Viridiplantae; phylum Streptophyta; class Magnoliopsida; order Brassicales; family Brassicaceae; genus Euclidium; species Euclidium syriacum. Next base: position 16,329,243 of record FPAK01000002.1, on the reverse strand, counting down.
ATGAGATCTGAACCTTTCAGACATGAAAAGATGGAGACAATTAAATTATACATGAAAGCCATAGAGAAACTCTTGTTAAAAAATAACCAAGAAAATAAAAAGCATCACATTAGGTAAAGAATTGTACTCATCAACCAAAAAAACAAAAACAAAAAACTAATGAAGATCCATCCACGTATATAAACAAATATATATTTGACGATTTAAGGAAGACCCTTGGGCATAAGATATTATGCTGGAGAATCACTTATTTTTCATCATTATTGTATGCTTCTTCAAATCTCAATTGCACAAAACTGTTGTTAGATCAAAGTTTTTTTAAGAAGAACAAAGCATCAATAAAGAACAGACATGCAAATCGTGACACAAAGCATCAATAAGGCTATAAGCATCAATCAAGCAATTCTGAGAAGTTATAAAACAGCATATACCTTACAAAGGAATAGATAAAAATGAACATTGAGTAAGAGAAAAGGAAGTAAAGCCATGAATCATCCTCTAACCGATTGCAGCATCTGGAGTCAGTAGGTGTTGGAGCCAGCGTGGTCCAACCTTAGCGATGTCGGACTGGTACGTAGCCGTGATCACGGGTATACACCAATAACGTTTGCAGCTTGATTAGATTCCATTTGGGTGTAGATAATGTTCACGGATTCAACAAAATTTGAGGAGAAAGCATATATTTTGAAGGAGAGCTCGGGACCAAGGGAATATATGAAGGTCGAGAATTGGCTCGCAAGCTTTGCCGAAAGAAGATTTGGAGATGATATTCCGTTGCTGCATATTTTGTTTATTTGTGCTTGACGAAAACATAATAAAATCAGCTTACCGTGCAAGTGTCTTCTTCATCAACATCATCGATCATTTTTCTTCTTCATCATCAGTTAGTCAATCTTCTACTTCTTTGTTCAGCCTAGACGATGAAGAAGCCAAACGGCCGTTGAAGATCATTCAGGAGCGGCTATGGTTAAATTAATTTAGAAGGGCTAGGGTTAGTTAGGCGCGAACAAAATATCTAACTATAACCTAGGGCACACCCGAACAAAATATCTAACAATAACCGATATACACCGATGGGACATTAACCGGATACACGAACCAACCAAAACTGGGCGAATAATAAAATTAGATCACTATATCAATAGTACGACGCTACATGGCATAACACTGTAAATATGATGATTCATTAATGGCATTTTCGAAAAACCAACTCTTTATAGAGTTATAGTGACGCCACGTGACGAAACATGTATTTTTTAATATATAAGATATATATTTATATATTTATATTTTGACTTTATATATATATATATACATATATTATTTTGGCATCAATACATATATGCTTTTTTTTTTTCGTGATATGTATTAAAAAACATTTTTTTTATTAATATACTATTTGTTTATATTTCTATATACACATTTTTTGCCAATTATATAATTTTATCTATTATAGTCAACACAAATTCACTATTTTTGTGCATATTTATATTTAAGATATAAATTTATAGAAATATACTTTTTATTTTTTTCATCCGATATATTTTATGATTGCAAAATTTTGAAAATACACTTACAACATATAAAAATATATACCAATAATATTTTTTTCTTAAATACTTACAGCACATATCTTATAATTACAATTAACACATCTACAACTAAAATCTTACAGCTACAACTAACACATCTACAGCTAACACATCTACAGTTAAAATCTTACAACGAAAATCCTACGGTTACAACCTAACCAATTGCCTCCTATATCAACATTTCCTCTTTAATACAAGTGCATATATCTCTGCATATAATTTTGTATCTTATTGTTTGATTCTATGTTTCTCCTCCAAATCTTCTATAAATGGATTTTTTTGTTTTTTATAGAATATATCTTACCATTTGGCACAACTGTCAAACCAATATTTTTTATCATACAATCCTTCTCAATCATATCTCAATCATATATAGAGAATATATTTTTATTTCTACATATTATATTTCTATCTTTTTGCAGCATATATATAATTTACATATGTATGTAAGTTAAGTATGTGTATATATGCCTATATATATATATATATATATATAAATTTTTAAATCTGATTCAATCCTTTCAATACTCCAAACTAGATTTCTGCCCACACACCTGTGCATGATAATTTTATTTTATAAATTTAATATATTAAAATATTTTTTAGTGCGTGACCACACAAAAAAACATAACGGAATTTTATTATGTTGACATAAATTTTTTTTAATCCAATAGAACCGAAATAATATTTTTATTTTTTTCTGTTATTTAGTTCTATTTTTTTGTTTGGATGTAAAAGTTTGAAATATGTTACCTATTTGTGAACCATGTAAAGTTCAGTGCAAGCCGGTTAAGAGGTGTTGTTCAGAAATGAGGATCGGAGTTCTTGGACAAGGTAAGCGAGAAAAAGAGGAAAAGGAAAGGTTCGGATACAAAGTTCGGAACGTGATTCCGAGCGTTTGATTGTATTTAGGTGGTAGGTGAGGATTACAAAGATAACAATATAAGTTCGAATAAGACCGAATAAGAAGCCAAGATCGGAATCTAACACAAAGACTAATAATTACGACTGAATGTTAAAAACGATCTAAGTACTATCCTTTCAATCCGAGCTATTTTGTTATAGTCGTATGTGAAAATGTAGAATGGTAAAGATTTAGACTACTACACGCAGTGAGACACGAGGTAGCACACGATATTTTCTCTACAAAGAAAATGTTTTGATTAGAAACTATTTTGATACACTTACAAGTAATATCAAATCCTTCTTCTTACAAAAGAACTCACTCTCTAATCTACCCAAATGATCTCAACTCTATGCTGTGAACCCAACCCTTAGCTTTAGATCTATTTCTCTCTTTTGCAATTCGTGGAGTGATGACTCTAATACACAAGTCTCAACTCCTTATATAATCACTGTGATTTCCATGTTTCCTTATTTGCGATAATTGGAAATCTCTAACTTCCGCTCAATCTCTTATTGCCTTAATTCCTTGATTTACGGATTCTTGATTTCACGTCAGATCCTTGATTGTTGTCAATTTTCAATATCCAGAATCTTCAGATAACATCACTCATTGATGTCTGCGTTTAATTGATCTCCAAGAATCTTCTCCACTGGTACTCGACACTTTCTCAGGTGTAGTACTTTGTGAGCCATTCCAACTGGTTCACCAACTGGCTCACAGATTGTCTTGCATTCTCCATCTCTCTCTTGTTAGATGAATCTGACATCTCAAACACTTGCAAGACAAACACCCAAACACACAGCCAACCAGCAACATATAAATAGCCATATTCAAAACTACTAATGCATTAAGAAACCATAATGACAATGTTTAACAGAATAGCCATAAAAGAGAGCAGACACAACAAAACACAAGTTTAAACTCTCTGTCTCTCAAAGATAAAAAACTAAAAGAAACAAAAACCTCGATCGGGGTGTGGATGATCGGCGCGTGGCGCTGACACATCTTGAAATATGCCGTGTGATGCATGCAGTCGGCTAGTAAAGTGGGGAAGAAGAAACCAAAGCTCTTGACCTTAGCTATGGTGTGTTTCGAGTATAATATCCAGGGCTTCGTCTTGACCGACGCACATGAGTAATGTTTTGTGAGCATCACGCTGGTACAAGCAATTGTTGACGATGTGGTATTGAGCGCATATGCTCCTGAGTCGGCGGGCCGCTCATCGATCTGTGGGTTGGATCCCATTCTCGATTTAAGCCTTTATTTCCGTGCGCCAGTCCTCACCTTCCTTGGACCGGGGCACTGCTCCTGAAGCTTTGATCAGTCCCGATTTTAACGTTTTTAAGGCTTATTTTGTGTTTTTTTTTTCTAGGCCTTAAACATCGTTTAGTCGTGTAAATACCACATTTTTGAGGTTTCATCGTAGTTGCATCTAGAGTTAAGATTAGGTTCATTTGCATACATCTTGTGGTTTAATTTTCATGTAGGTCATCAAGAAAGGATCAAATGGAGACTAAGAAGCTTGATGGAACATTAGGAAACAAATAGGAACATAAGAAGGCAAGTGGCAAAGGTTAGGACATCACTGGGAGCATGAGAGGGGAGTTTGGACCACGTGAGAAGAATCGGTTGCGAGGATCAACCTCAAGAGCCTGGAAGATCGGCTTGGACGAGGATGTTCCCGTGGGAATATGATCTTGAGTTCTTCACAAACGTTGTGGGGAAGTTATAAAACTCAAGATATGGCCAAAACAGTGGAGAAGTATTAGTCTGCCGCGAAAGAGCCTTGTGCCGGCTGCACCAGAGACACCCCTAGCAGAACCAGCACCAAAAACTCTCAAACTTTCCTTGCAAGAGTTTTTACACTTTCTCATTAAAACTTTAGCTAACATATTATGAATCTATAGCCCATTCTCATACTAACCTATTGATCAGATAAATGCTGAGAACGCTTTTGTTACATTTTTTATTTTTCATCACAGCTAATAGTAATACGATTAGTTGGCAAAAATGTGCATTTTGCAAAAGCTTCATTTTTCTTGTTTTCTAAGTTTCCATCTCATCGCCAACAATACTTCTGTTATTATTATTTCTGAACTCTGAATAAAAAACTATAAACATTTGTATATGTACATTAGGTTGGTCAATTTTATTAAAATTAGCAAATAATAATGAAACTATGAAAGAAAATATAATATTTTTTGCTGATAAAGGGGAAATCACATTATTATTTTACTTATAATCATATATATTAAAAAAATACATGTTTCATCACGCGGCGTCACCAATTCTTCTAGAAAATTAGTTTGCCTAAAATATCATTAATGAAATTGGTTTATTTACATTCATATTCCATTGATATGTAAATTATATAAATATCTTTAGTAAAACCTTAAAAAATAGAAACCATATATTGTTTTGATAAAAAAGGTGTTGAATGATCTATGAGCTTTCTTTCTATGTGATTTAGGGTTTGTTTCTTTCGTTTAGGGTTGTTTTATGTTTTTCTTTTTATGTAGAAAAAGAAGAAGAAAAGCAACGTGAAACAGAAAAGAAAAGCCAACGGTTGCTGCTGCATCTATTCTTCTTCCTTTTTAGGTATCTTTTTTTCCTTCTTCTTTGATAATAGAATTTTCATGTCTTTCTCCTAAGATCTGTGATTTAGTGATTCAAATTTGATATTATTATGATGATTTTGGCTTGGATAAAAGACCAAGGATGTTTGGCTTGGATTCCGAGGCCTGGCAAAAGCCTTACTGGTCTATTCGAGCTGCGTTAGGGCTAGTGCTTGGGACATTGCTATTGCTGGATAGACTTGTGTTTCTCCAAGAAAAATTTGACTCCATCAATGTTGTTATAATTTCCATCTTTGATCACCCCCTATTTGGTGTCTTCTGTTATTTTAGTGTTTTCAATTTATTGACACGGATCAAGGAAACGGAGAAGAGTCGGTGGGAAAACAAGAAACGCATGGATGACAACTGAGAGAATCAATACATGTTTCTAGATAAGAAAAAAGCTCGAACCGAGAACGAAAATATGATTTCTAGTTAGAAATAAGTATTTTTTTTTCTTACCTCACTGTAATCAGATTGTCTAAAAGAGTGTAAAAATTAATAAATACGACTTCGGTTGGTGGTGAGCCTCGAAACAAAGGATCTCCGGGTTTCATATGTTGGTTAACAAGCGAGAGGAGAAGAAACGTGAGGAGGAGAAGAACAAGATCAAGAAGCAAGACGCAACGTGAGGATGATAATGAGAAGAAGAATTATAAGCATGAGGAGAAGATGAAAGAAGAAGTGCTGGTGAAATTTTGTGAGTTAGGTTTTAACTTTTATGGTTTTTGGTAACTGTTTATTCGACTTTTTCAAGGTTTTGAAAACGTGAGATCGTTTAGGTTTGATGAAGAAGAGGAGAAAAAGAAGCATGAGGATGAAGAGGGGATATATTGTGGATTCAATCAATATTGGGAGACTGCTATAGTTTCTTGACATTAGCATGTATAGGTAACACAAGGAAAAGTAATCTCTGAGCATACAAATTTGGGTCTTCAAAAAAAGTATTTAAACTAAAATACCATTAACGTGTACACGTGATAGTCAGTCGGCTATCTCTCGAGCACTGAGTATGTTATAAAATGGCAAATCTCGAGAATGACATAAGACCATTAGACAACTGATCTCAAATCGGCTGATAACTTAGCTGATTTTTTTCCCATAAGTTAGCCAAGAGATCGAGTATCATCAAAAGAAATGGGTTTAAAGCCTATGGTTAAAGATGGCGCTCTGATGGATATCCAACCTATGTGACTGGAGATCTCAAGAAATAGGTTCAATGGGAAAACTAAATCAGGTTAATTCTGTAATGGACACTGTGTATATACCCAGTACCTAGGATGATTAAATAGTGCTCCTTGTGAGTAATGAGGTTAAAGCGTTGACTTTTAATGATTCCTTAGCTTCTAGAGTACAAAAGATACTTCTGACAGAAGGCTAATGGCAAATCATCTAGTGAAGTGTGAAATCGGGATGTTTATAGGAGAATGAATGTAACGCTATATTTTCCAATTTCACTCACGAATACCAGGCATGTTCAAAGCCAAAATGAACACAATCGAGAACATGGTTCTACTAGAGAATGTCGCTGTGCGATACCTATTGTCTAGGTTTACATCAAAGTCCGGGTGGTTCAAGACATCATGTTCACCTCCTGGTCGAGTAAATCCGATAGGTATCAAAGATGATAGGTTCAAGGCATAAATGCTACTTATCAGATGCAGTAACATTTTCGTATACTCTCGAGAAGTCTGTCTACATCTAGATCGAGTCATAGTCTAGAGTAGTTAAGTCTTGTCTAGTTTATCGAGTTTGTTAAGTCGTCATATGTTTAGAGTCATTTCGATTCATGTGGAGGATTGTTGGAACAAATTTTTGAGCAAATGTTGTTGAAAGTCAATTTTGATGAATCAAGAATTGGGATTTACAAATTTGTTTCAAGTGTGAATGAGAAATGAGTTTAGCCTATAAAGAATGAAATGTTTTCATTGGCTATAACTAATTTTGGAAAGGGAGATTGTCCCACATTGAAAACTTGGAAAGTTTCCAAGTAGTATATATATGGACTCATTTGTGTATTAGTTCAAATGACTAACACAATGGTGTAAGCAAGAGAGAATGGAAAGAACACGCGCGCCGCCGCTGGTCGGTCGGGTTTGGGCTTGAGTCTTGGGACTAAAGGGTCTCTGCGTGCTCTTGTCTTTTTGGGCCAAATTCAAATGGATTTTTTTGGTATTGCCCAAAACTTAATTCAAACCGGATGGTTTCGGTTTAGTTGGAATTAGTGTCGGTTTGGTGTGTGATTAAAAACCTCTCTTAACCGAGATATTAATTTCGTTTTTAATCAACTCAAATCTCGGTCCTAGATTCTCGGTTCGGCTGCATGATTATCTCTTCACATAGAATATTCTTTTTAATCAAAACCGACTAAATCCTACGGTCAAGATTCGTGTTAATCAAATATTTGTGCTTATCGAGTATTAGTGCTTATCAAGTCGGTTGGACTTGTTACACAAGTCAAAACCCTAGCCGTCTCTCTCCTATATATACAACTCTTAAGCCTCTCTAGTAGAGCATCCTGATCAAAATTCACACAAAGCATAAGCAACTAAGAGATCTCTGAATCCAAAGCTAGTTCCTCCAATCCTCCTCGGTTTTCAGGTTAGTGTATAAAACTCGAGAGTATGGTAGACTATCATGGTCACTCGGATCGAATTCGAGTGCTGCGAATCAATCAACTTATGGTTGTATCCTGGGACTCATGAATTCGTGAAATCCCGTCACACTACGGGGAATTCTTTGAGTTAAGGAAAGAGATCATATCTCGCCTCCATATTCGTTTTTATATTTGATTATGATTTTGATTTAATACCGTATAATCTCGTTTTCTTAACGTTAATATGCTTGTAATTGAATCCTATTGTGTAGTGTTAAATTTTTAGGTCCTACACTCCTCAGGGTCGTGATATTCCCATTTTCCATCGTGTCATTAAGGTGAACGTTATTGTCAAATTTTGTGACTTTTGTTTTAATCTGTGTAAACAAAATTTAGGCACCTTATAATTTGTTTTTGGTACGAGTCATATGATAAGTTTGTCTCATAGTAAATGATAAGATTTTTTCTTTGTTTTATCTGGTAGGCATGATTGTTACATCTTCTTTGATCATATGGAAAGCTTTGATGTGTGTTACTGGAAGCAAATCCCTTGTGGTGGTTGTTCTATCTGGAAGCATGGAACCAGGTTTTAAGAGGGTAATTGGACTTAGTTTTTTCGAGCTACCTTAAATTTATTACCTCGCTCTATATGAAGAATAAGTCTTTCTGGTTGTAGCTAAAAATGTATTGAATGTGATATATTCTTGTAGGGGATATATTGTTCTTGCACATGAGTAAAGACCCGATTCGAGCAGGCGAAATTGTCGTTTTCAATGTTGATGTAAGTTCCTCTTTTTTTTGTCTCAATTCAATGTCCCTTTGATTCTTGTGTCTTTCCCTTAATTTGTGTTTTGCTTCGTGGTTCTCCTCAGGGTCGTGATATTCCCATTGTCCATCGTGTCATTAAAGTAACATTTTATAGACTTCTTCATTATATCATCCCTCATTACTTAAATTGTCAATGCTTGATGTAAACTTTAGCTGATCCATCATGCGGTTTATTCACAACCGGCTCGGGTATTCATATTTCATATTTTCCTTTTTTATTGGTTTAAAATAAATTTAAATCTAAGTAATTTTTTAAATATATATCATTAATCTCTCAGTGCCCATATGCTCATATAGTGTTGAAACCAAAAACTGTTGTAATCAAAACATTTTTTTCTGTTTCAGGTTCTTGCCTTATGTTGGATGGGTGACTATTATCATGACAGAAAAGTCTATCATCAAGGTTCATTCTCACTCTGATCCAATCAAGAATAAAAAGTTTTGATCTTTTTTTGGTTTTATTGACCTCAACATTTGCATTATCTCTTCTTTTTTTTGCAGTATATTCTCATAGGTGCATTGAGTTTACTCGTTATAACGTACAAGGATTGAGTCTTTTACTCTTTCTTGGAAAGGAGTGGACGCTGCAAACCTTTGGTTTATCATTTTGTGTCTTGTCCATGGAAAAAAAAAATTAAATATTCATCATTTTGTGGTTTTAGATTACTTTAAAGAGTAGAATCAGAAGCTAATTTTTAATCATGGAGAATTAGTTTTGAACCAAAATCAAGATTTACTATTCTGTGAACGGTTTTCCTTTCTTTTTTTTTCTTTTGTTTGGGTCAAAAATGGCCTTCCTTTCTTTCCCCCTCCCCAAAGAAAAATGTGGAAAGAAAATTTCAAGTCTTGGGTTAAATATGTGACAATCTAAAATAAGGCGTAGCTATTAAGTAATAATTAAAATACGAGGAATTTTGTGAGAATTAGCTTGGATTTTTCTTAGGAATTGAGATATTCTGATTCATGAGTTATTTTTTGATTTTATAGTTTCATAGAAAACAAAAATTAATTAAACCATTCTTAATTCGATTTCATTTTGATTCAGTTAATAAATTTGAGTTATTTTGATCTGGGTTGGTTTCAGTTTTCTTATTCAAAAAGATAACACTAAATTGATTATGGAAATTGTAATCTAAATTATAACTCATCTTTTATTATTATTTAAAAGAAGAAGATAGGTTTTGATTGTGGACGTCATACTCGCAGATCTGAAAACATGGCTCTAATACTAATGTAACAGGAGGAAAATAGCAAGGGATAAATCCATTTCAGTCTACTAAAAGACGAGAATTGGGATCTTCAGATTTGGAAAAGATGCACTGAGGAAGAAGGCATCTCTCGAAGATGATGAAGAACAATGGTGGAATGATGAAGATGATTCAAAATTTTAGAGAGAAAAAAGATAATTGTTTATTTATTCATTGGTTCTTTCAATTGGTCGATTGACCTACATATAATGTTTGCCAAACCCAAACAATTGGTTTAACATCTAAACCGGTTTGTTTAATAGAAAATAAATTAGGAAAACCAGAATTGATATTTGGTTTATCCGGTAATACTTTAAATTTTTTTTCTCAATCATAAAGGGTGGGACGTGCGGCGGGGGAGGGCGGGGGAGGGCGGTGGAGGAAATGGTACGAGTGGAACGACTATAGGGGGAAGATCGATTCCAGGGACGGATGGCGGAGTGGGAATGGGAAGTCATGAGTAAAAAAATGAAGAAAATGATAGACATTTTCGAAATGTGGTTGTGACTTAGAGTATGGGGTACTCTTATTTAATATTGTAGCTTGTGATATGACTAGTAGATGTGATATGACCAGGGGCGGAGTTAACAAAGTCAAATGAAACATTCGCCTAAGGACCCTAGTTTTTAAAAGATCCCTATTAGTAAAAAAAATTATATATATATATATCAAATAAAAATTTATTTTGATGAATACAAAAAAAAATAGAACTATAAGTGAATTGGGGGTGAGAAAAATATTTAGTGGTCATACCTAACGAAAATAGATTATTTAACTAATTATTATTATTTTTTATTTCACTCAGTTTTTCTCTCTCTCGTCTCGACAAGACTCTTAGAAACTAAGATTTCATTAATAAATTGTATGAAAATTGATTTGAAATTATTTGAGGGACAATTGATGGTTAAAAATCAATGATTTAAAATATCACCTCAATTGATGATATTTGGTACAATTTCTTTAAAATATTTGCGGTTAGGATTTCTCAAAATAATTCCAAATTTTGTTTCAATATTGGATTATGGATTTGACAGGGTTTCAATTTTTTTCCAAATCTCAGCTTATTAAATTTAATATTTGTAAAAATGATTCCAAATCCAAGGTTTTGGATTTAATGATTTTTATAAATTCCTTCAAATCATGCGTTATTGGAAATTGAGATTTCATTGATAAAACATGTCAAAATTGATTTGGGATTATTCGAGAGACAAATGATAGTTAAAAATTAGTGATTTCAAATACCACCTTAATTGATGGAGTTGATAATTAACAATGATTAATTTAGTTTCGAACAAATGTGTTAATTTTTGAACTTACAATTTCTACTTTTGCTTATATTTGCATATGTTTTGCTTATATTATGTATATATTTTACTAATTTTTACTTATTGTGTTTAATTTGAGTTTTTTGATCTCAAATATTACAATAACTATAACATATTGATTAAACTACACTAAACTAAACTATTATTAATAGTAAGACACTACAAAAAAAGAGGTATATTATATCACTTAAAAAACATCATAAAACTAAATGATATAATTTTAAATTAGTTATTAGTAAGTGATACAAACTATGTGGATTAACATCAGTTATGATAATTGATACTATTATTTACTTGTTTAACATCATTTTATTAAAAATGATACAATTTTCTATTAGTTTACATCACTTATAAAATATTGATACAAAAATATAAATTTACATCAATTACACAATTAATGTATTTTAAAATAATGTTAACATCACTTTTTAAAACTGATACAAAATTTACATCAATAAGATATGATGTTAATTTGAATTACTTATTGACAAATAACACAAAACATGTATTTAACATCGGTTATGACAAATGATGCTTTTATTGACTTATTTGACATCATTTTTAAAAAATTGGTACAAATCTATATTACTTTGCATCATGTTTTTTAAATGATACAAAAATATGAATTCATATCAATTATATAATCGATGTATTCGATAATTCATATTTACATTGTTTAAAAAAATGACACAAAATTCACATCATTTCAATAAAAGATGGAAAATTTATATCACTAATTGAAACTTACACGAGTGAAAATTAAAACTTCTTTAATGGTCAATACGCTAAACCCTTGAACCCAATTTAAAAAGAGAAACATATGCATCACACTGAGGAAGAGCTCAAGATAAATAAATTGTCTACAACCTCTTGGACTAAACAACATGCTTGGCTACATGCTCTTTTTACAAGAATTCTATGGGAAAGTAATATCAGTTTCTAAGTTTTATTCTCTCATCCACACAATCCTCTTTTTACGCCCCCAAATCCTTCTTCCACCTCCATAATCTTTATTCAGTTAAAAATGTTTTCAAAACATTATAAAAGCATTTTTTCAGATGATATCCCTACTTAATCTTCTAAAACCTTCAAACACACAAACTCTCTTTTAAAATCTTCTAAATTAATTAATATTTTGATAATTTTATCAACAAATGATATAACGATTTATATCGGTTATTGGAAATGATCCTAGTAGGCCTGGCAATCGGGTATTTGTTTCGGTTCCGGGTATTCGGTTCTAGAGATTTATGATCCAATGGTTACTTTCAAATTTTTGGTTCGGTTCCGGGTAGGAATCGGTTATTTTCAGTTTGGTTACGGGTACCCAATATCTTTTTTTTCCCCTTATTTCAAAGACCAAAAAAAAATGTTAGTAGTTTTTTTTTCTGTTTATATATCTGGAAGAGTTTTCAAAATAATGATGGAAAGAAAAAAATATAAACAAAAGAAAAGCAACGACCATGAAAAAAAAAAAAAAAAAAAAAAAAAAAAAAAAAAAGCTAAGTTAAAGGAGTCCCACATTGACAAAGTGGAGAAGGGGAATTCCCAAAGTTCATGTATATATGATGACTAACATACTCTAGTCTCACTCAATAAATGGGTTACGTAAAAGTCTAAGATTTACTTTGAAGTTAAAAATTTGGTCGGATTGGTCGGTTTAAATAGCCGGTTATGATATATTTTCTTATGATGTGGACACTATAAAAATAAAATAAAAACTATATTGAAAGGGATATAGTTAAAAAAAACACGATTATCAATGTTTGATGAATAAAAAATGCAAGAATAGTAATTGGATTTTGTATTTTTTAAGTTTCTGTTTTTTTCGGATTTTGTAATTCCAAATTATTTTTAGATTTTGTACGAATAATCCAAAAAATTAGTTAGCTTAACTATCAATTTCAGATTTTTATTTGGATTTTGTCTTAAAGAAATTATTTTTCAGGTTACTTTTGGATATTTAAAATCATATGAATAATAATTTTTTTTACAATGTCTTTAGAGTGTAAAGTAGATGACCCTTATTATTATTATTTTCTGCCTAGAGTCTCCATTATGTCAGGGCCAACTCTGGATATGACTAGTAGCTCTTTTAGTTAGGAGAACGCGTGATATGATTAGTAGCTCTTTCAGCTACTCTTTCCTAATGTTGTCAAACTATTGGGAACTGATGTTGTCAAACAATTGTGTACCTAATGAAGTTACCTTCAATTGTCTACTTAAGGGATTTGTGAAGAAAATATCTGGAAATGTTCTTGCTGAACCAAATCAGGGACAAAGTTCTCTTTTTTTGAGTTTTTCTATCGAATAATATCAGATGGGTGGTCTGATCATGCTACTGCTTACAATTTTGTGCTTGTCTGTCTCTGTGTACATGGAATGGTGAATACTGCTTGCATGTTTCAGCATAAGATGCTGAAGAAAGGATTATCTCCGGACCCTGTTTCATTTGCTGCTATTTTACATGGTTTTTGTGTGATTGAGAACTCAAACCAATGGAGGAAATTGGCTGGCTTTTGTCATCTAGATGAAAAGGGTCTTGAAGTAGCTCTTCGGTATTTGCCTGTTTTTGAGCAACATTTACCTAAGGCAGTGACATCTGAGGCTTCAACTATTTTGCATTCATTAATTGAAAATAGACACCAAACAACCTTAAGATAAGAGGAATGGTTTGCTACTGAATGTAGACAATCTCAAAACGTGTAATACTTCCTTGCATTTGCAAACAGGAAAACTTAGTACATGAACGATTTGTTGTCGTTACAAATGTTTGTGTCAACTCAAGGATGAGTAAAGGAAAGAAACATCATTACAAAATCGTTTTTATGAACTTCCCAAAGAGCTTTCTTCAACTCCTCGCCTTCAAGTCCCTGAGAAGTGAGTTCTACGAATGCTTTTCTGCTTAAGAAGAGAGTATTATGCATCTGTTTATATGTTTGCATAGCTGCAACTATTTTATCCATGTTTCCAAAGTAAGTAGCCACATACGCGTCGCTGTTTATATTCACATGATAATCCAATGCAGCTTTTGTGTTTCCATGCATTCTGGTGAAATCTTCTTGGTTAAGTAGAGCAGATTTTGTGAACACATTTGTATAAACAGATGTGAATCCTTCCATCTCCATTAGACCATCTCCAGCTGCTAAGTATATGTTTAATTAAAAATCCAAAATAAAATTTCAATTTCTGTTCAGGTTTAAACCGGTCGAAATAATTCACGGTAGCCGACTAAAAAAAAATTCACGGTAACGATAACGGTAACGGTAAGGCAATTCTTTTTTTGGTCACGACGAGAAGGCAATTCAAAGACTCGTAGATATACGGCACACAGTGGTCTCTCCGATCGCCATTTCCACGTCGTAGCAAGCTTCTCTTCCGCCGTCCGTTTAGCGATTTTCCGACGAAACCCTAATTCTTGATTTAATAATAGGCAACGACGAAGGAGATAATGAAAGGGATAACGAGGCTTCTAAATTCTATTTCGCGACATAGAGCTTGTGAGATCTTTGCTGTAACTTGTTCGCCTTCCTCTCTTCTGGTATCCCGTCGCCCTCTGTTTATCTCGGCTAATACTGCTCTTAAATCTCCGAGATCTTCTGCCTTTCCCCTGAAATGGATCTCATTAGGAGCCGGAGGTATTGTATTTCTAGGTCGTTCATGTTCCGGATTTTGTAGTTCGTTAAAGAAAATCAGGAATCCTGATTCTTTCTGTCTCTTTAGCTATTCGCTTCGACGCGTTATTTGATGAGAAGTTCGAGCTTTCTCAGACTTATTATGGCTTGAAGGTCTAATTAACTAAAATTGTGGGTGTTTAGGGGCAGGGCAAAGGAGAACGATGTTTATCCAAACGCAATCAACACCAAATCCTTCTTCTCTAATGTTTAATCCTGGTAAACCAGTCATGGAAATTGGAAGCTCTGATTTCCCTAATGCTCGTTCAGCTATGGGTTCACCTTTGGCTAAATCCATTTTCGCCATTGATGGTATTTTTCATCTTTTTTCCTCCTACATCTGTTTCTCATATGATCTCTGTTCGTCTTTCTTTTATCTGATCAAGACTCTTGGTGCAGGTGTAGTTCGAGTTTTCTTTGGGTCAGATTATGTCACTGTAACAAAGTCAGATGATGTTACTTGGGATGTCCTCAAGCCTCAAATCTTTGCAGCAGTAATGGACTTTTACACTTCTGGTGAGCCTTTGTTTCTGGACTCACAAGCTGCAGCTGCTAAAGATACTGCCATTCACGAGGTAAGCTTACATCGTCTTCTCCATGGTTTTCATAGATAAAGACTTTAAAGCCAATGCTAACAAGTCTTGGTTTTTTTCTCCTTCATTGCCATATCTACGACTCAGGATGACTCTGAGACTGTTGCAATGATCAAGGAACTCTTGGAGACACGCATCCGACCATCAGTCCAAGATGATGGAGGAGATATCGAGTATTGTGGATTTGATACGTAAGTTTTTCTCAGTTTCAGAAAATTGTAAAGAAGATGTGTTTCTTATCAAAGGTATATGTTTTGATCAGGGAAACTGGTATAGTTAAGCTTCGAATGCAAGGAGCTTGTAGTGGTTGTCCAAGTTCATCTGTTACTTTGAAATCAGGAATCGAGAATATGTTGATGCATTATATATCTGAGGTAAAGCTGATATAGGTCCTATCATTTCTGTTAATCTCTTATGCTGTCACCAATGCGCAGTACAACACTAACCATGATCGTGTTATCGTTTCTTTTCCTGTTACCTAATCATCATAATTACTTGCCATGCACAGGTCAAAGGTGTTGAGCAAGAATTCGATGGTGAAGAGGAGGGAACATTGTCTGGCCCAATGGAGTAGAGATATAGAAGCGTATCAGAAAAAAGCTCGAGACTTGTTGATTGCTGTTCAAAATACAGAAGAAGAATAAAACCAGAGGTACATTAGATATGTCTTCTCATGAACTTGGCAGGCTCAGAAAACTATAGACTACTGAGAAATCATGGAGTTGTCTTATTTGTACCCAATAATTGAATTTCTTATGGATTGTACCGGCTCTTATTGACTATTCTGCGTTCTTTGCTTATTTGATCGCCACAATAGACCATTCAAGTACATTAACATAGGGTTTTTGTAGATTTTGATCAAATATGATCGATAATTACATACCAAACTGAGATAGTTATACCAACACAAAAAACAGAGAGAAATGAAGCGAAATATGCAAAGTTTTGTTGGTAAGATAGTGACTTAGTTACGGCATATCCTTGCCGTAGGCATTGTGACACAGACAGGAGCATACTTTTTCTTGGCAGCTTCTGTTCCTTTCTTGGGTTCTTCGTCAGCCGCCATTGCCACTTTAGCTAAAGAGCACATAGCTGTAGCTGCAGCCGTGAACACCAGATCCCTCCTCATCTTCATGCTCTGTTCTTGCTTACTGTTCTCCAAACTGGTTGTGTTCTCGCCCGTGGAGGCTTTGACCAACGTGAGGCTTCGTTTGTTGTTGCTGGAGATGTTTGCCGGAAGCTTTGAGATGGCCGGGAGAATTGAGGATGTCATCGTCATTGACGCCATTGCAATTGGTTAAAATGATTCCCACGTGTGACCTCTTGATCTCTCTCTGTTGTTTTTCTTGATGGTTTGGTGATTGTGTTTAAGAAGTTGGGATGTGGGCAAAAAAGAAAATGATTTTTGAGGGGTTATGATCCATTTCCTTATCCAAAATATGAATTTAGAGCAAATGGGTTGTTGCCACGTGGCCTTGTGCTATCTTTCCGAAAATGAAGTTGTGGTCGTTGAATAAAAGTAGCCATCCCTCATCAAATGCTAAAAGGTAGAATCTTTTCTGTACTGTACAGAATTGGGTTGTGACAAAAATCTTGATTTTCTTCAAGAATGACTTTTTTTTTTCGAAAGAAGAAAAATAGTACTGTAACAAGCAGGCACTCACAAGCTTAATAGAATTAAATTGGGTGGGTCCGACGGTTTAATATTCCATTGCTAGTTATATAAGTACAATTTTCTTTCAGAATGCAGTTTGATTTTGTCGCAGACCATAAAAGAGCTTTCAGGATCCATGAGTCGTAGGAAAATTATGCGGAGATTACAAATAAAAGAATTATTATGTCAAACTTAGAAAATAATCTCTCTAACCTTATAGATGGATATAGCTCAAGAGATTATAGACACATAGAAAAATTATAATAAATATGAGTTAAGAGAAGACATAAATATGAGGTATATTTTTTGTTTATAAATTTGGAGGGATAGGGAAGACCTTTCTTTGAAGTATTCTAGGAGATGTTATTTGATCTAAAGGCATATTCTCCTAAACGTTGCATTCAATGGTATTGTTGCTTTGTTATTAAAAAGGTGGTAGGACAACTCACTTTAGATTTAGAATACTCATTAATGTAAATGAATTGACAACATGCTCGAGGAAGGCTGGAACATATCAAATAGAGTCAATAAAGTTAGCTAAGCTAATCATATGGGACAAAACTCTGGTGATGCATAAACACTGTTTTGAGATTTTGGACAGGAACATGCATGACATATTGGGATGCGACGAGGCATTTGGAAGTAAAGTAATCATTTTGGCTTCCCAAAAAATGTGTCGTTACTTTTAAAACGAGTTAGAATATTAAACTACTGAAGAACATGAGGCTTCTCGCATATCTACTTAGTATTCATTAAGCACATGCACTTGGAGGTTTCTCATAGTGGATTTTGGATTAGGAGATGGAAAGATCAAAGGAAATGATGATTCCGTTTGAGATTGAATTTCCATAAGAAATTGCTTATAATTGATTGCAATGAGCCTATCAAAACAATTATAAGAGAAGTGTATGGAAAATCATATGAAACAAATCTAATTTTTAAGGTTTTTTAAGGGAGTGATGATGTATTGTGGATTTTACCGGTTTTCTACCATGATACAAGTACTTTATAGAGTCTTCCTAGTATATTTTAGGTCTTTATACATGTTTTACAAACAAATGATATTTTGGAGCAATGAAAGCTAAAGTAGAGAGAATAAGAGCAAAACTAGCAAAAGAGATGTAGAGGCAGAATCTGAGTTCCAGAAGTCGGACAACTATTAACCCACTTAACCGACGATCCATGAGACGATCTACATATCAATTTGACATCAGGAGCCCAATATATAGCCGTTTTACTGAAGACATGTCATTCTGAGAGGATTTACAAGAATACCCCGTTTCGTTCCAATCAAACCCGACTCAAGTTTTAAGGAGTTTCTATGCTAAGGCAGACCTCTACGACTATAAAATAAGCTCTTAGCAGCAGAGGAAGCAACCACGAATACAACTATCACGTCCACATCATTAACCATTATCATAGAGTTTACTTGCCTCCAAATTGTTCTTTGCTTGTTACTAGTTCCTAGGTACCACTTTTCTCTATTAATTCTAAGACTCTGAAGAAGTGAAAGAGATTGTTCTTTTCTCTTTGAGACACATGACTCTCTGATCTTCTATTGTCTACTCTTGATTTTATGCTAATGACTTCATCAAACATGTTTTGTGAATTGATCTCTATGTGTTATGTGTGAGTAGTCATCTTACAGAATTTAGATTTTTTCTATGAATTGCTAAAATAGTTTTTAATTAACCGGATTGAACATTTGATCCTTCCCTACAGCTGTTCTTAACTGGTTGAACGTAGTCGCGAACCGTTTTCAATAAACGCAGTCGAGATCTGATAGCAGTATTACATCAGAACTTCATACAAACACGTGCCTAGAGTTCTAGAATTAAAAGATAAAATATGAATGAAGTACTTAATATATATACATAGTTACCAATTAAATTTCCTTAGATCTAATATTTTTTATCATCATTGAATACAACCTACTACGCTTTCTAGTTTGATAATTTATGTAAGATTTTTTTAGATTCATTGATTAGTCCTAGCTCTTTATGGGATCGTTAACCTACATAATACATATGTACACTGTGCACTTGCAGTTAGTTTTACGTGAATTACTTCACACATCAAATGGTATACTAAGTCCAAAAAATCAAGATGTTTATATGAACAACGTACGTCTACATGTTAAAGAGTTTGAAATGTAATGTGAATTCCTTTTTATGATCTTCTCCCATTTATTTTATGGATTTTGAGTTTTTTTATATTAACTATATATATAAAAATTTATAAAGATAAAGGTAAAACATATCATTAATATATAAGATATAAATACAATTGATGATATGGTTTACTCTAAAAAAATTTATTAACAGTATAAAAATATATGGATTACTGCATCACAATTTGAAATTAAAAATTGGTGCTTACTTAGAAATATTGATCCAAGGGTTAGTTTACGCAATAGTACAAAGTTGAAAATTAATTTGTTGATTAACCATGTTATTGATGCTAGAATCATAACTGAAGATAGGATTGGTGAAAAATTTTATATCAGTTATGCTTTTGATTTAAATACTTTTGTCAATTTAAATATGGACTTTTTGTAATCAAAATGTTTCATGAAAATGAATATACATGGTTCATAGAATCATAACAAATGCGGACCAATTAACTAGAATCCTCCTAACTGGATGAAATAATGGAATTGTAAAGCTAAAATCCACATAGCAAGTCCCAAGAAAACATTTTTTTTCATCAATGTGATTTGACATATCCAAATCAATTTGACATATCCAAATCAAGAGCGCACATGTGCCACAGTTGAGAGGCTTTCTTACTGTCCAGTGAAAAATTTTCATGGAGCATGAGTCATGATCTCCCAATAATCGCCAAACTGTAATGATTGTTGTGACGCCACAATATACGGTGAGGAGAGAAACGAGGATAGACTGCAATAACATTCTTAGCGTGCAAAAATCCCTTGATCTAAGAAAAAATCCAAAAAAAAAAACTATTTTGAAATTGATAATTAAGTTAACTATTAAGAAAAAAGAAAAAATCATGCATTTATAGAGTTTTTTAAATCATAACCCTTTCAATTGATAATATAGCCAAACTATTCAATATTTCTTCTCATATAGTCGATTGTAAGTAACTTGAGATAAATATAAATCGCAACTGAATAACTTATGTTGAAAGTAAATACATGTCATAGTTGAGAAAATCTTCGATGACGAAAAACCAAAGGAGAGAAAGAAGTTAAATTCTATTGAGGGGCATATTGGAAATCATAATCACAAAGATTTGAAAGGGATTTTAATTATCAATTTTCCCTCAAATAATCCCAAATCAATTTTGATATAATTTATTAATGAAATCTCATTTTTCCAATAAGACAGGGGGCAACTAAAACATGAATTTGGAATTAATTTGAGAAATTCTAATCGCATAGATTTTAAAGGGATTTTACCAAATACCATCAATTGAGATAGTATTTGAAATCACTAATTCCTAACTATCAATTATCTCTCAAATAATATCATATCAATTTTGATATAATTTATTAATGAAATCCTAGTTCTCCAATAATACATGGGCCATATTGGAACATGAATGTGGAATTAATTTTAGAAATCCTAATAGCATAGATTTTAAGAGATTTTACCAAATACCATCAATTGAGGTGGTATTTGAAATCACTAATTTTCAACTATCAATTTGCCCTCAAATAATCTCAAATCAGTTTTGATATCTCCTATATATTAATTGAGAAGACGGATAGATAAAATTATGTCATGTGTCAACGTGAAAATAAAATGAGGAATAATATCCAATTAAAACATTCCACCTCATTTATTTTTAAATGAGATACCTTACATGACAAGACCTTTAACAAAATTTAAATAAATTTTTCTTAATTATTAAATATTAAACCATCATAAAATTCAATTTACTTTGTAATCAAAATGTAAATTGATAAAATTTTAAAATATTTAAATCTTTTAAATTGAATCGAATTAACCTAAAATAAATATTTAAGCATTTCAACTTGATAAAAGGTTAAAATATCAAATATTTTCTCATGGAAAAAAATAAAAAAATTAGTTAATACTTATTATATTTTCTATTATTAGTAATTAAAAAATATTTAAAGAAATATATAACACACTAGGCATGTTATAATCTAGCAATTTATTAATGAAATCTCAATTTTCTAATAAGGCAGGATTTTGAAGGAATTTTTACAAATCATTAATTCAATAACCTTGGATTTGAAATAATTTTTTCAAATTTTAAATCCAATAAACTAAGATTTGGAAAAAAAATGAAATCCTCTCAAACCCATGATCCAATAAGTCTTATCGAGACGATAGAGATGAAAACTGAGTGGAAAAAAAAGAATTAGTTTAATAATCTATTTTAGTAAGATATAACCACTAAATATTTTTCCCTTCCCAATTCACCTATAATTCTAATTTTTTTTTTTTTATTATTCATCAAAATAACTATTTGTTTGTAATTTTCTTAACTAATAGGAGCCTTTTAAAAATTGGGACCTTAGAAAATGTTTTATTTGGTTTTGCTGAGCTCCGTCCCTATATACAAAATATTAATTTTAGTTTAGTAAACTTGTTTTTAATTTTAGTTTAGTAAACTTGTTTTTGAAGATGTTACATTAGTAATATTAGTTTATATTAATTTTACTTGAGTATTTTGCTCTTTTAAAATAACATAAAAGAAATATATAGCAAGTGAATGCCCGCCTTTTCTGTCCCCACCCCCCCCCCCCCCTCCCCAAGCTCTTGACCTTTCCTCTCCTCTTTTCGTCTCTCAATTTTCTCATATTCTAAATAAACTTCCTGAGGAAAACCAAATATACTTCACCCACTATTAAAGCAGATCTGGAAATGACATGGCTCTAAGTCCCATGGATACAAATCCAAGCTTGAATACTATGCCTTCTCATTCTCCTTTGCAAAAGGCCATTGACTCTAGTCACTCAACCCACACTAACCGGCAAACTACTATCCTCCAACCAAAAAATACCTCTCATCTTATTACAAACCAAGCAACAACCTCATCATCTAAACTTCCAGAACAATGATTCCCGAAAACCTGAAGCCTCTAAGGTCCAAATCTTTATGATGGATCTCAAACTCAAAATCCAACCTCTTTCCATCAAAACCAACCTCCTAGAGCCTCCGTTTTCTCCAACATCCCTCCCGATGCTCCCTTTCTAGCAGCAAAACTACAAAGATATGCTACTAAAATCCTCAAAAGACAAGATCTCTCTGCCCTTCTATGTTCTTAATCATCCCTTTTACCATGTTTGGTACATAGAATTAACTGGGAATGGATAATAGAGAATGGCCAAGGAAGAGATTGCCCAAATAAGTCTGGAACTCGGGTAGGCATTGGAAGAGGATATGGTTCATTGTTTCTTATTTCTCTCCATATCTTGAACAGTTGTAACTTGTGGCAAGTTTTTTCGTTTTGAGATTTTCTAGAAATTCTACTTTGTTGGTTAGGTATCTCCATAAGAAATGATAGTTTTTTTTTTTGTTACAAAGTACTTTACACCATCTCCAAGATCCCATTGATGTTGGGTTGGAGAACGGTATTTTCGTCCTCTTCTTTGGGTTGTATTCTTTATGTTCAGATTCAGTAGCCAAACATCACCGTGTCTTCCCCATGTCTATTGTGAGTTAAATCATATCTCTTATCCTCATCTACATTTGATGGTCTTATCTTAAGGATTTTATGAACATCGTCTTCTACAAACACCACTCTTAATCTTCTCATATTCTATTCATCTGCTCCTAGATATTTGAGAAGTGCTACGAATATACTCTTTATATTAAAGTCCGCTTTAGCAACTAGTGCTCTTGCTGGATCTGGTGTAACCATGGGTCCAAGAATAACCTGATATTCTATCCATTTCCATAATTTTTTATACATCCTTTTCTGATAAGGACTTGCGTTTCATGTATACTCTTCCACAAAAATGATTGATTGGTTCATATCCTTTTCTTTAATGGAGAAAATTTGGGGAAGCATATTCCTTTATATACTCTGACTATTAGAATGTCAAGAAATAGCAACATTATCCACGTCAGTTTGCCAATGGGTTCCATATTGAAGCCTTCCCAATCCTAGAAACCCAACCCCCCCCCCCTTTTGAACACAATGAACTTTCCAATGGACTTACTTCCCTGTAGCTTTGTTCTCCCAACAAAATTTGGATACTTTACTCATTATGGAGTCACACAATGTTTCGGTAAATTAAAGCAAAACATAAAATATGTTCGTAGAGACATCACCACTTCAAGTAAAACTTCCTTATCTCCATTAGATAAAAGCTTGTTAGCCCATGAGTTTCTTCTAGCGTTGACCCTCTCGTCGCTATTTATCAAAGTAACAACAGTTGATCTCATTATCATCTCAGGTAGACTTAGATATACGCCTTTAGCTTCCTCAGTTACCATACCAATTGCCTAAATGATTTTTTTCCCTAACTCCTCTCCGACTAGTTTCCCAAAAATAGTACTCGATTTTAGGAGGGTAACCTTCTACTATTTTTTCTTCATTTAGTTTGGCTTGATAGAAGAACATGCTATATAATCTGTGAATAAGATTAATATATAGGAGGAATCGTATCTAAAACCAGGATCTCAACAATTTGCTTATCTAACTCTGCTCCATGGAAGACACTGAGAAGGAGTTATTCTGTAGACAATATAAACAAAATAGAGAATGAGAATCCCTTTATCTAATCCATCTAGTAGGGATTATATTTTCAAAAAATTTATCCAGTTAGAAGTTAGAACACAATAAGTGAAAAAAAGTTATTTAGATGATAATTCCTTTTATCCAATCTTCAACAAACCCCAAGACGCTCCTAGTCTTCTCAATAGCCATTTCAACTTTCAAGCAACATACTTCCGATTTTTTTTTTTTTTCAAATTGAAGTAATTTTCGAATTGTTTTATAATGTTGAATAACAATACATATTTGAAAAAATTCAAAAAAATAACATGACTCGATGAAGGAAATGATAATATTTTCTAATTTCAATATTATCAATTACATTTTCTATAAAAACAAATTATATATGATGTCACCTGGCGATAGGCTGTATATCACAAACCATAAAAAAACTTTCAGGATCCATGATTCATACTTATGTGGAGTTTACAAATGATTCCGTAAATAAACATTTTAAACGGATAGAGTAGCTACAGCTGATCGGTGATATTTTTAGTAGCTTTGAATAACACAATATTACAAAATATGTAAAATTGTGTCAAAATTTGAATTATTTTGAATCATAATAATAAAAGTACATATTTGAATAGACTCTAAAAAAACATGACTCGAGTAAAACAACCACTAGTCGTTGACACAAAAAAAGAAAAGACAAAAAACAAACAGCCACTAGTGACTAGAGATATAAATGAAAAAATGAAATAAACCAATGAGGTGGTCGTAGTGGCAGAATTGTAATAAAATCGAAAAAAGGAAGAAAGAGGAAGCAGCGGTTTCATCACGAACTTTGACACACAACAACACACACAGCTTTTATTTGAAAATGGCTCCACTTCACGAGGCTCCCTCTCCTTCTCTCTCTTTCTCTCGCCGTAGGCTTTACTCGAGAACCAGACCCAAGATCGTTAAATTCGGATTCAATATAAATATACATTTGTGTATGTGCACATTTGAGAAGCAAAAAGAAAAAAACAATTTAATAATACGATGAGTGCGCTTGAATTCTCCAAGATTGTCTCTTCTCTTCTCTGTTTTCGAGTGATTCTCTCTATTTCGCAACGGTAACTCTTAAGGGATATTTTCAAAATCCGACAGAGAAAGATTAGAGCTTTCATGTCTTTCTTCTTCTGACAATCATCACCAGAAGAGACAAAGACAGAGTACAGACACTTTTTTTAGTAAGTCGGCGGTTATAAAAAAAAAATGGAGAGAAGAAACGAAGCGACAACGATGGCGGCGATGATGATGAGGAAATCAAAGTGGCAGTATCCACAAGTGGGACCTCCGACGCCGAGGATTCTTCAGTTGCCACGGAGACATAGTGTTCGACGAAATGCTACAAAGGTGAAGACAACACCTTCTTCTACTTCTTCGTCGTCTCTGAAGGATGGAAGAGTGAAATTGGAGGTTCTGTTTCACCAAGAGAGGACTTTTGATCGTGGGGCATCTCCGATCTTGAATGATGAGGAGGAAGGGAGAAGAAGAGGGAAAGTTGCAGATGGGAGAGAGATTGGTCGGTTGTCTTCTTCTCCGGTTGATGAAGTGGAGGAAGCTAAGTGGAGGTTTCAGGCGGAGATGTTGAGATCAGAGTGTAATTTGCTAAGGATTGAGAAAGAGATTGCTATGAAGAAGATGGAGAGGAGGAAGAAGCGAATGGAGAAGACGCTTAGATCTGCGATTCATACTCTTCTCTCTGTAAGTCCTAATCTTCTTCTTTGTCTTCCGTTTCCTGTTTTGGTTTGTGATTATGAGTGTTCTGACTTTGGAGCTGTTTCAAATTGACTTAGGGTAAACAGAGAATCTCACAAGGGAATAAAGAGGGCTATCTTCTAGAAGATGAGATAAGCTATTTGATTGAGAAACTTAATGATTTAAAGTCTCCAAAGGTTAAAGACATGGAAGCTAGAAACTTGAGACATAATTTTGACAGGCAAGCTTCTGTCTTAAAAAGAGAGCTGGAGAAATTCGATGAAGGAGTTTCTGAAGAGGTTTGTGTTAAAGGGATTCAGAAAATGGCAGAAGCTAGTTTCTTGGTCCATTCTTCTGATCAAAATGTTCTCAGAAACAGTAATGGCAATGTGAGTGAACAACAATTCACTGTAGAAGTGTCCTTGTCCTTTTGCATGATCTTGATTATTGATGTTTGTTGATGCAGATAGATACATTAAGTAGTAAAATGGAGGCATTGTCAAAAGGAGTATTGTTGGAAAAAATGGAGAAAGAATATGGATCGAGTCTCTTTCCGCCATCTACAAACTCTGTTTCCAATAAGGTAAAATTTGTGAAAAAGCTTTCTTTATCACATTGAGCTCAAATGAAGTTTATATGAAGATGCAGTTTACATTTGTGCAGACGATTAAAGTCCAAGAGGAAAAGAAAGACTGTTCTAGACACTGTAAGGCGGTTATGAGGAAGATAGCGGATGAAGTAAGAGCAGAAGCAGAGCAATGGTCACAAATGCAAGAGATGTTAAGTCAAGTGAGAAAAGAAATGGAGGAACTTCAATCTTGTCGTGATTTCTGGCAAAAGCGTGCTCTCGATTCAGATTCCGAGATACAAAACCTACATTCCTCAGTAAGATAATTAATTACACACCATAGATTCTTTAGCACAAGTCAGTGACTTAGCTAATGTCTATGAAACTGTTATAGGTTGAAGGATGGCGAAGAAAGGCGATATCATCAGAGGCAAAGTTGAAAACTTTACAGGCAGAGGTTTGTGGATTAAAAGATGAGATCAGAAGATGGAGGAAGGAACAACATCATAAGTTAGAACCAGAGAGGAACAAATTGCCATCAGAGTCAGAGAAGAGAGTATTGATTTGTAGGTTGAAAGAAAATCGACAAAGCAACAATGGAGATTTGTCTAAAACAAAACCTTCGTCCTCGAGAACGCCTTTACGTGAAATCAAGAACGGTTCAGTTTCAGCAAAACAGAGAAGCACCAATGTCTTGAAAATGTAATTTTTGTTTTTTTTTTTGACAGAAACCGGATTTTTTCTGGTTTTTAATGGTTAATAATAAAGATGCAAATTGTGTTCATGGAAACTTAATTATAAACCATACAAAAATCAGTATTATCATGATTACAAAAATACAAACAAGAAAGTTAAAGGAAAAAACTGGAATATTCAAACGTAGAATAAACGTAGGGAGGAGATTAAGAAGAGACACACACTTGGTAAAGAAAAAATCCCGAGGAAAACTCTAACGAACTCTCCCAAAAATGGCGCGCTTTGAAACCCCCTAAAACAAAAATAGAAAAAAATAAAAAGCTAATCTCAGTTTTTTTTTGAAGAGTTCAAACAAAGAGAAACAATCTGAGAAAAAGATCTGAAAGAAGAATGAGCGGCGAGGAAGAGAAGACGGTGTGTGTGACAGGAGCTTCAGGTTACATTGCTTCATGGATCGTTAAGCTTCTTCTCCTCCGTGGCTACACCGTCAAAGCCTCTGTTCGCGATCCAAGTCTGTTCTCTTGTTTCTCTATTCAATCTCTTTTGGATCTAAATATCGAAACAGAAACAATGGATCTTAATATACAGTTTCTCCTAGGTTTAGATACAAGAACCATTGATTTCTTCTATATATTTGTGTGTATATGATTCAATGAAACAGATGATCCGAGGAAAACAGAGCATTTGCTTGCATTGGAAGGAGCAGAGGAAAGGCTCCAATTGTTCAAAGCAAACTTGTTAGAAGAAGGCTCTTTCGATTCAGCCATCGATGGTTGCCAAGGAGTTTTCCACACCGCATCTCCATTTTACCACGACGTCAAGGACCCTCAGGTCTCTCTCTTTCTCTCTTATTCGCATTCTCGAGTTCTCGAAATAGAATTGATTGATTTTGTGTTATGGTTGTTCTTACAGGCTGAGTTACTGGATCCGGCGGTGAAAGGAACAATCAATGTTCTAAGCTCTTGCTTGAAGACTTCCTCTGTTAAGAGAGTCGTCTTAACCTCATCAATAGCAGCTGTTGCTTTCAATGGAATGCCTCGAACACCCGAAACCATCGTTGACGAGTCTTGGTTCGCCGATCCTGAATACTGCAGAGCTGCTAAGGTTTAATCAAAATTACTAACCTATAATAGCTTGATCTTCAAGTTATCACTCTGTTTTTGTTCTCTTCCTAAAACTCTGTTTTTTTTCCTTTTCTTGCAAAAAGCTATGGTATGTACTCTCCAAGACATTAGCTGAAAACGCGGCATGGAAGTTCGCGGAAGAGAATGATTTACAGTTGGTTTCGATAAACGCAGCAATGGTGATTGGTCCTCTTTTACAGCCAACCCTCAACACTAGTGCTGCTGCAGTACTAAGCTTAATCAAAGGTTAAGAAAATAAAACTAAAAACAGAGCATTGGTTTGATTCAGAGACTTGATGAATGTTGATTTTACAATCTTTTTCAGGAGCACAAACGTTTCCGAATGCGACATTCGGGTGGGTTAATGTGAAAGATGTTGCAAACGCTCACATACAAGCGTTTGAGAATCCAACTGCTAATGGAAGATACTGTTTAGTGGAGAGAGTTGCTCATTACTCTGAAGTTGTTAACATCTTGCATGATCTTTACCCTGATTTTCAACTCCCTGAGAAGTAAGCTACTTCTTTTTCATGTCAGAAACAGAGCAAAAAACAGAGTATTGAAATTGTTAACCCTAAGACAAAAACATTCAATTTTTTTGGCAGGTGTGCAGATGAAAAGAAAAATATTCCGACTTATAAAGTGTCAAAAGAGAAAGCAGAGTCTCTTGGGGTTGAGTTTGTGCCATTGGAGGTTAGCATTAAAGAGACTGTAGAGAGTTTGAGAGACAAAGGGTTCATCAGATTCTGAGTTCCAACCTAAGAAAACCAGAGCCAGACTTGGATCTGTTTGTGTTTCAGTCCTCTGCTTCTTTTTTTTTATTATTATGTTATTTGTTTGTGGTTACTTTTTTTTTTTTTTTTCAAATATGGAGTTTGTTGCCTATGATATATTGTGAACATTTTTAAACTGATGGGATTCAACTATTTCTCATTGGAATTTGTATTTGTTGGAAGTTTCCTTTTGAAGTGGCTACAATATTATATAGCAAATAGTCAAATTTAGCTTTACCTTTTGCTTTCAATCTTAGCAAATTATTAGGTCTACATATATTGAAGATTTTATTCCAAGTAGTAGTTGACATTTCCCGGACTTGTACCACTCACTAAATTCTTTATGTTTTTAGAGTTAACAATTCAGTCAAAGGTTATTTGACACATGTTTACTGACAAATGACAATAAAGGTAGATTATAGTCTACGTTTGTGTTGATTAAAACCATTTTTTTGTGTATAAATTACCTAATAAGTGGCAGTGATGGTCTATGTCAACCATTTTTATTTGCCATCCACTTGCTCTCTATACAAACGTTATGATTGGTAACGCTTTTAAAATAATGAAAAATATAAAACACCAAATGCAAATGTTAAATTTACCAACAGAATTAAAGACATTTTCCTTTATTTCATGGGATGGTGAATTAGCTGGCCTAGAAAACACAATAACATGAAAATTTGAGATTTAAGCTTTATTCAAGCAATAATAGGATCTTTGTGTGTTTGCAATGTTTTATGGAAGAGTTTTAAAAGAAGATAATGATTCAGATGATCCAGTTGCTATCATCCTTCACCACTGGTTCCTCCGACCATGTTTGCTGCACATGTTCCCACACAAACCCTTCATTTTCCTGCAAAATTCCAATTACATTTTCAATAATCCTCAAAGAAAAAACTGAATACAATTTTGATACAACTTCTTCTAATAATATATATACCTTTGAGGTGAATTTGACAGTTGTTGTGCAGCATTTCTTTTCATCCCCTGCGATATCAACAATCCGAATATCAGCGACTAAGGAAGAGATTTGTGTGAGTGACATATCAAAGGCTTTAAAAATTACCAGTTTGTTCCCATTTATCAAGCTTCACTATCCAAGTCCCAGAAGTTGTCTCTGTTGCCAAAACCTGATCTGTCCAAACACGAAACTTCTTCCCTTTTTTGTCTCCATGATACTTCCCAAGCTCATCAATGGTGTCTCTCAGAGATTTCTCCGTACCAGATGGATGAACAAAGACACCAGCAGGATGCTGAAGTTGTTTGACAAAATAAAACCATCAATCTCTTTAATACAGTAAAAAATTTGCACATAAAGTGGGAAGCAATGCTATAAACTCACACAAGAAGCTTTAAGGCTAGCTGTGTATGCTTCACAGTTCTCAACTTCACCTCTTCTCCATCTCTCATAAACCAAGAAAAACTTCACAACTTCATGACCAAGGTTCACATCATCCGCTTTGCATTCCAAGAAATCAGAAACATCTCTTAGAGAAAGACTAGGACCGAGCTTAAAACGATCAATCGCTTCTATAATCCCACCCGCACATCTCTCACTCGCGTGGACTATCTTTTCATTATCTTTCGCATTTTCATCATACCACTCCAACAACTCCTCTTGCGCATTGCTTACCATGACTCCATAGACATCAGGAATAGTAAATAGTTCAGTATCGTTTCCGGAATCTCCACAAGCAAGAGTGTTAACTGGTAGTTTCCCTTCATTCTTCAGTTTCTTTAACAGATACGCAAGAGCTTGTCCTTTACCTCCACCTTTTGGTATAACATCCAAAGCTCTTCCTCCACTGAATATTATTTTGATATCCAACTGAAAATATAAACCACACCATATAAAGTAACAAAAAACAAGAATCACAGAGATAATCAAAATCTTAATTTACCCCACGTTTCTCCAACCGCTGATATAGCTGTTCAGTCACTTCTTGAGCTTTAGTCTTCTCAATGAAGAAGCTAACCTTGTGTGGTCTCTGATCAGCTTCTCTCTGAAGAGTTAATTCAGGGAATTTGCTGGTTTCTTCTACGACGATTTCTCGGTTCCATTTATGGTTCATGATTTCAATCCAGTTATCATCGATAACCATGGAGTTGCCATATCTTATCTCAGTTCCTACAGATGTAATGATAACATCAGGGGTTAATATTGGTCTCTCTTTCCTTAGTTTCTTGTATAATGATAATGATCTTCCGGTTGAGAAAACAAGAAGAGAATCGTGGCGATAAGCGTCTTCCCATAATGAATTGAATCTCAATAGAGATGAATTCTCAGGATCATTGTGATGATCAACCTGCAACAAAAAAAACGTGTAGACATCAAGCAAGGTTTTAAAGAGTGGAACTAGTTACAAGTGAGATGGTATTTTTTTACCATTGTATCATCAAGATCTGAGACTATCATTAGACGAGGAGGAGATGTTAGCCGCTCCATGATTTTACACAATTAAACGACCTAGAGATTGCATTAGCGGGAAATCGTTTAAATTCAATCTAAGATTGCAGAAATCGACAAATTAGATTCCTCAAAATTAGGGTTTATATAACAGAGCAAATTATATCGAACGTGGCGTCAGCGATTCCGTAACTGAGTTTCGTTACCTAGACATTTCGATTTCTAATCTGAGACTTTTACGATTAGATTTTAGATTCCGAGTAATCTAGGTGAAGATTTTAGAGGGAGATTTGAGATCGAGACAAACCTGAGGATCGTACAAAGTCAACCTTTGCCTTAAATTTGGAGTGATATGAGAATCGAAGAAGCTTGGTTGCTTGGGAGGGATTTGAGAGAGAAAGAGAGTGAGCGCAGAGCGGGGAAGAACAGGTCAACCTTTGCCTTAAATTTTATTTAAAATTTAATTTTGTTGCTTCTGTTTTCTTTCCACAAAATATTCATTTTGATTACGTCTTCTCCTTTTTCCACGTCTACGTACGTACTTATATTTTTTTTTGAAAAAATATCGATCTTGAAAAAATGCTCAACTGAAGATTTAATGAAAAAATTTCAAGTTTATTTTTGTTAATATTTTAAACTATCAATCTATAATATCGTAAAAAACTAAACTGGTATCGTTAAATCAAAACGCACAGTTTTATTTTTGTAAATAATATTTAGATTTATAACAAAAATACTCCAAAGAAAAGATTGATGGTGAAAAAACCCCTCAATTAAAAATCTCCTTAAGTTTAGTTCCGTTAATATTTTAAACCTTCCGCGTCAATACTAAATGAATGTCGTTAAATCAAACACACCTTTTTTTATTGTAAAAATATTTATTTTAATATATACGTTAAATATTTTTATGTTCGAACAAAAACGTTTTAGTGATAGAATAACACAATGATAGTAACACTTATTTTTTCTCCATGCCATGGTTTGAACTGTATAGAACTTTATAAACCCTCTCATATTTTAAACTTAATAGAAATAATATTGTAAGGTTAGATTAACAATGATATGTTGGATTAACAATTGAATTCGGTTAAGAATTGTAAAAATATGATGGAAAACAAAATATATATAAAAAAAAATCAGAACAAAAAACGTAGAGAACATCCAACGGTTAGAGTTTTCGCAGGTAGAAGATGACCAATATAAAATTTTATTTCATTGTCCCCCTAGCTTAAGTTTAAAAGGAGAAAAATGTGTTCAATGACGTTTGAACCGTGGCATGGAGAAGCAAAACCAACCTTTCAACCATTGTGCTACAATATCAGATAAATGTTTTGTTCGAACATAAAAAATTTTAACGTATATATTAAATAAAAATACATTTTACAGAAATAATACGATGCATTTTGATTTAACGGCACTGTTTAGTTTTTGACAATATTATAAATCGAGGGTTTAAAATATTAACGGAACTAAACTTGATGGGATTTTTTGTTAAATCTTTAATTGAGGGTTTATTTCACTATTGATCGTTTTTCTTTAGGGGGTTTTTCATTAAAAATGTAAATATTCTTTACAAAAATTAAACGGTGCATTTTGATTTAACGACACCCATTTAGTTTTTGACGACATTATAGACGGAGGGTTCAAAATATTAACGGAATTAAATTTGAAGGGTTTTTTTTATTAATTTTTTAGTTGAGTGTTTTTTTCACGATCGATCTTTTCTTGAGATGTTTTTTTCACTAAAAATCTTAGTTTCACTAAAAAGTATTTAACAACTAATCGTTTTAGGACTCGATCGATTTAAAAGCAGTAGGTGATGAGGCTGCGACTGCGGGAGTTTGTGGAAGCGACGATTGCGGTTTCAAACGTTATTGAGCGTTTTTTATGACTGGTATAGCGGTTGAAAACTATTGTGTTTTCTATTATATAATATATAAATTTATATTTCAAAAATAAGAATTTAATATGAATATATTTGATAAAAGAAAATAAAGATAAAATTTGTTTTTTTCAATTATAATTTTTATTAGTTTGTAAGAGAGAAGTCAGAGGAAGATAGAAAATTTACATGTATAGAGAACGACTAGCGAAGAATGAGAAGAAGCGAACATTTATAGAAGAATTGAAGGGGAACATCATGATTAACCCTAGGTGACTCTTCTGTTCTGGCGCCTACTAACCTCTTCGATTTTCCCTCTTTCAGATGTGATTGACATGTCAAAGCCTCCCTTCAAATCTTCCTCAAATTAACGTATAACGGTCAATTTAAAATTTAAAATTCATATCAATACTCGACCTCATCAGTCGGCATAAATGATCTAAACCTTAGACGAGCTAATTAACCTTGCAGGTTTAATCGATTTCAGCGGCCGAGCTAATGCACCTCACCATGAATAACTGATCTTAATTAGCTTTGAGTTATGGATCTTAAAATTAATTGAATACGGACAACTCTCCTTCAAAAAACTAGGGGATTGGAAGCATTACTGTTAAAGGTGGGATTAGAACCCCTTATCAATAGCTCGACACTAATCAAGATCCGCGCGCCCGACCTTTTCCTGAGCAGCCTCATGTTCGTTCAGACCGTAAGCCCATTAAACATGTTGTGTTATGTTTTTGACCTAGGTCACCACTAACCTAAGAGATAAAGGCGAATCTTGAAGGGATGTCCTAAATTCCACTTTTCTCATCTCCACGAGATAGCCCACGGGTCTGAAAAACCGAAGACATACACCTATAGAGGAGGACATCCTCTTTCCCAAAGGGGATTCATAATTTTAAGGAAACGTGAGAGGATTCGCTTCGAGCTCTGACCTCCTTTCTAGTAAAATAGAGATTGATACTTTCGATCTCTTTGTTGTTAATTTGTAACTTATGACTTAATGAAAACTCTTTTAATTTAGTTTTCGACTCATTTTAGTAATCTTATTGAAATAGTTGAACCTCCGCGTTAACAACCAATTCTCCAAATTTTTTCGGTTTGAAGTAATCTACTGACGAAAATTTCGATACGTCAAGAAAAAATCAATATCTGCGGAAACCTAAACCAACATGCTCATAAATACTTTTTAGCTTCAATGCTAGGGAGTGGATAATGACACTACAACATTAACCATTGAGAGTTTTTCGTCAAGTAGGCATAAATTATTGTACTAATCAGTCCTATTTATATTCCATCAACACAATTTTGTACGTTTATTTAAAATTAAATATTACTGAAACTCCTTATTATGATGTTTTCCCACTAGTTAATTAAAAAGCCAACAATCATAACCTGGCTAAAATGTATTTTTCTCTCTTAATTAGCATATTATCACTTTCACTTCAAATGGAAGAATCTTAAACTTCAATACAAAGTGGAAGTGTGGAACACTCCTTTTGTTTTTTTAGTGGATCTATTCACAGATTTAAGCGATGAGGGGCCTATAAACATATCTGAATTTGGTTAATTACAAGTTGCTATTAACTGTCGTTCTAAATAAACCCATCCATGATCCATAAATAGAACTTTGGATTCCCTCGTTTTAAACACATAAATGTCGTCTTACAAGTATTACTTTTATTTTTTTTGAGAAAATTCATTTCAAATTTCAATATAACTTTCTTTTTTTAAATACTTAATTTATCCCTAGACTTAAAACTGATGACATAAGCTGAACTTCAAAGTTACTTGTTTTTCAAGATCAGAACATATTTAACTTGTTTTTAATTTACATGAATGATATTAGAACGACATTTAAATTGAAACAACTAATTTTTTTTGGTATTATCATCATTACATTTACAAATGGTGAGAATATTTTCTATAAAACATCATTACATTCACAAACCCTTCATTAGTGGTGTACCCTAGCTATCTAATTAAAACTTAATTCCCAACCTTAAAACGTATTATCGATTTTATACAATCACTTAAAATAGAAGCAGCATCTTAATTCCCAATACAAATTAGTGGAACACTTTTTTTTTTTGAGTGGTTCTACTTGAGTATTTCATACATATACGAGTGCCTACATATATACACATATACTTAGATGGATATATACATACACGTGTTTTAAACGATGAGTGGCCTTGGTACACACAAAAGAAGAATTTCGAACTCCATTAATGGAAGAAAGAAACCTCCATTAACTACACGTCTCTCTCTTCTTCACCGACCCCATTAAATACACACAACAATAAGAAGACACTCATACCACATTTTCCATCATCTCTCTTACCCAACCAAATCATAGCCACACACAAAAAAACAAGAGCAAATTAAATCAAACTCATATATATATATATATATATATAATTCACTTGCTCTCTATACTCTACACAGAAGCAAAACAGAACTTGTATCTCTCTGACCAATAAAATTAAATGGCTTCTGCATCATCACCAATAACTCTCAAGAACCCAAGATTCTTTACTTTTTCTTCTCCTCACAATTTATTCAAAACCAAACCCAAAACCCTAATCTTGAAAACAAAGAACAAGACGTGTTCCACCATTTGCTCATCTTCATGCACTAGCACAAACTCTTCTACTACTCAACAGAAGCTGCCACAGAAGCAAACCCTTTTTTCAAACAACAAACGAGAAGAAGAATCAGCACACAAAGAAGAAGATAAAGAAGTGGATCTTCGAGAGATTTGGAGAGAAGTACAAGGTTGTAATAACTGGGAAGGACTATTAGATCCAATGAACAATCATCTTCGAAGAGAGATCTTACGTTACGGAGAATTTGCTCAAGCTTGTTACGACTCATTCGACTTCGATCCTCACTCTAAATACTGCGGCTCTTGCAAATACCATCCTTCCGATTTCTTCTCAAGTCTTGACCTAAATCTCCACAAAGGCTACACCATAACACGTTACCTCTACGCAACTTCCAACATCAACCTCCCAAATTTCTTCCAGAAATCAAAACTCAGCTCGATTTGGAGCCAGCACGCGAACTGGATGGGTTACGTTGCTGTAGCTACGGACGAAGAAGAGGTGACCCGGCTCGGTAGACGTGACATAGTCATTGCTTGGAGAGGCACCGTCACTTATCTGGAATGGATCTATGACTTAAAAGACATTCTTTGTCCAGCTAACTTCGGTGACGATCCTTTGATCAAGATCGAATTAGGGTTTCATGACTTGTACACCAAGAAAGAAGATTCTTGCAGTTTCTCTTCCTTTTCGGCCCGAGAACAGGTTTTGGCCGAAGTCAAACGGCTTCTTGAGTACTACGGAGACGAAGGTCATGAGATAAGCATCACCGTGACAGGGCATAGCCTCGGCGCAGCTCTTGCTTTGGTCAGTGCTTATGATATCGCAGAGCTAAACGTGAATCACATACCAGAGAACAACTATAAAGTCCCCATAAGCGTGTTCTCCTTTTCAGGACCTCGCGTAGGTAACTTAAGGTTCAAGGAAAGATGTGACGAACTAGGGGTTAAAGTCTTGAGAATGGTAAACGTACACGACAAGGTACCTTCTGTTCCAGGGATATTCACAAACGAGAAGTTTCAGTTCCAGAAATATATAGAAGAAACAACATCATTTCCATGGAGCTACGCGCACGTCGGCGTAGAGCTTTCCTTGGACCATAAGAAAAGCCCGTTTCTGAAACAAACTAAAGATCTGGGGTGTGCTCATAACCTAGAAGCTCTACTACATTTGGTGGATGGATATCATGGAAAAGAAGAAAAAGAAGAGATGAGGTTTTGTTTGGTGACAAAAAGAGACATAGCTTTAGTGAACAAGAGTTGTGACTTCTTGAGAAGTGAGTACC
This sequence comes from Euclidium syriacum, assembly GCA_900116095.1. Lineage (NCBI taxonomy): Eukaryota > Viridiplantae > Streptophyta > Magnoliopsida > Brassicales > Brassicaceae > Euclidium > Euclidium syriacum. Next base: position 16,292,465 of record FPAK01000002.1, on the reverse strand, counting down.
ACGTACCACCATGTTGGAGACAAGACGAGAACAAAGGAATGGTCAAGAACAGCGATGGACGGTGGGTTTTGCCGGACAGACCACGGCTAGAGCCTCACCGAATGGAGGATATCTCACATCATCTTCAACAAGTTCTTGGGAAGGTTAATCCAAAACCCACAACAACTTAGTCTGATCATTTGATAAATAAGGACAGGCTTTGTTTGGGATTTTGTGAAAGCTCAACCATCCAATTGTAAATACATTACCGGAATCTGTCAATTTTGTTTATATACATCACATTCACAGTTATTAATCAATAATTAAATGTGGTTTTACAAGTTTCGTTTTCAAAAGAAGATTCAATATAATATTATCTCTATAATAATTAAGTTGAAATAAAATTGCAGTTAAGTCTAAATAGTGTGTTGGAAATAGAGTCTAGAGAAATACTGTCCTTTTTTTATTTTTCTCTTAATGCATCTGAGAACGTATCTGAAGTATTCCTTTCTGTTTGAACCGGTTCTTGACAGTCTAATTGAAGTATGCAACTTTGAACTCGCATTATCTCTATAACATGTTTTTTATTAAGTGTCACTTGGGACAAGATTATATAAAATGCTCCAGTATCGGATCTAACAGATATACGAGTCTCAGCCTAGAATTTCATAGTCATTTAAAATACATGTCTTGTTCTCAGATGAGTCTTAATAAAACAAAAATCGTTCATATTTCTTTCTCCGTTTTTGGGTACTAATTGGAAGAATATTATTGCAAGCGGACTCTTTCGAAAAGACATCACTTGTGACTGGGATCGCTTAGTTCCCCCATTACTTTCTGCAAATCTGGACAAAGTTGTACTCATAAATACATTTGGCCTGAATGGTCATTCTATTTAAATTAACTTAAATCAGAATATTTTTATTTATAATATTTTATAACAAAATTAATTTAAATAACTCAAAAAGGCAATTCTGTTTTTTCTCTCCATAAATTAGTCTTATTTTAGTAAGAATGTAGTGGTGAATGCTACTCTAATAACTTTTATTAAAACTAGTGATATTCTGAGTAATTTTCACTTAAAATTCTAGTTTTGCATTTAAAATGTTAAACAACACTTGGAATAAAACAGAAGATAGTTTTTGTTAAAACATCATTTAATATGATAGTGAAGTAATATGTGGGTCAGGTGTAATAGATAGAATGTTAATTAATTACGTCCTTGATTATACTTCCATAATTTTGGAGGCCATCACCATCTCCGATTTGTTGATGTTAATTCTCTACATTAAATATGAGTAGTTAGAATATGTGGTTTGCGAGAGAACCAATTTCAACCATCACCCGTTTAGAATGAATTGATAAATTCATTTATGTAGAGACGTTAATTCTCCGTTTGGACTTTTAACAGTCATGATATTGATGGAAATGTGGTTTTTATGAGCGAATCAATTTCAATCATCCCCTGGTTATGAAACCGGTAATTTCATATTAGTAACTATGGTGGAAGAGAATTGGAGCACAACAATCAAATGCATGCGTTGGAGCGTATTGAGTGGCTAGGTCCCACTTAAAAAAACCAAAAACAAAAAGAAGTCGAAAATTTGATTGAATCTCTGTTTTCGCACTAAAGAGATTGCTGGGGATTCAGAGTTATCATCATGCGCACACTTTCCAAGATCTAGAAACCATAGATAGTATTCCCTATATAGTTTGCTAGATTTGATTCTACTTTTCTTTCTATTACAAAAAATAGATAAATCAATGAATTAGAAATCGAAAGAAAGATATTTTTCTAGAGCCATAAGACTTTGATGAATCATGATGATATGTAGCCACTAAAGCCTTAATGGATCAGACTCAGAGCACATAAAAAAAGATGAAATGGAAGTATATGATGCACGACACTACCACAAGTGAAAATATCTTTCTTTCCTTTAGATATATGATGTATATATATTATGTATGCAGTACCAAACTGACTATATTATTCCATTTTGACCATATAGATCAAAAAATATTATTCAATTTTGACCATAAATCTTAAAGAAATATGAGGTTTTAAACTTAAATCCGATTTTTTATCTGACTTATTAAAGTCAAATCAAAACGTCTCCGACCATCGATCGTTTAACCACTGCTTAGACGACTACGAAATATCTTGTTTTAGAGTAAAGGTATAGAGTAGGGGTGGACCAAATTTCATTCAGTTGGGTTTCATTCTATTTGTTTTATTCCATATCTCAAAACTTTTTTTTGTTTTATATGAAAGTTGTTTGGGTAAAATTAACTTTTTTAATTTGGACGAATCATGTTAGATTACATGTGGCGCTAAAAGTTTCGTTTAAACTAGACTACACATGGTGTTACATGATTCGTTTAATGGTCATCTATATACTTAACTCTTCAGAAGATTTTCAGCCGTAAACTAATGTTTCTCTTATCTCTTCGGAGATCCTTCCAATATCTCATCTGAGAAATCTCTCGAACCTCATCCTTTTTGTCATTTTCGACCCAGCTCTACCCCAAACTCTTCTCTTCCTTCTCTTTCACAAATAAATTCTCAAAACGTTAGAGAACTTTGAAAATTACTCTTTTTTTTTGTTGGAAGTCTATCAATCTTTCCTTCCTCCCCATTACAAAAATTATTTTTCATTCTATACCTTGATCCCACGATCTATCTTCCTTTCTTTTCTTTTCTTGACTTGAACGTTAGAGAATATATGAAAAATACACACCCGATCGTGTTTTCCGAAGACTTCACGTGGTTGATTTGTTTACATAAGATATGCTCATGTGCTCTCTAGTGGACTGAATCTCGAATATGAATTTCCTAGAGATCTCAGAGTCCACCTGAGGTGAACTTAGAATTAGACTCGATCGAAGCCACTCGACGTAATCCCAGAAGAAAAATCCCATTAAAAGGCTCAATCTCGAGTCTAAGCTTAAGCCTCAAGCCTTAGAGAACCTGGGGAGCCAAATTGTCTTCACCAACAAAAATTTTGGCAAAAATAAGGGTATTATTCTCTTAAAAAAAATGATATATGGATGAAAATACAACACAAGCTAAAGGTGAAGTCAAACAAAGATCCTTCATAAGAAACCCACATGTGAGGTCGATAAGTACCAGTGAATACATGCCCGCAAAGGTACACAACATTTATAAGGAAACAATTGATATTGTGATATAGGACGATCAACATGAAAAGTTACTTAAGATAAGAATCGGCTTGGGCGTAGGCGCTATCAATAGCTAGTGACCATTATGTTAGAACATCTGGCTATTTTTTCTTGGCCACATGAAGATATGACATGAATTGACTCAGCGGCTATATGCACAACCTAATGGTGGATCCCTGCTTCACCCCGGTACAACAAAAGATAAAATTATTTTTTCTCTGGAGCGGGATCATATCATCATCGATGAGTTGAAAAAGAAACTCTTTGGTTGAGATAGTTTGTGTAGTCAAATACCCATAATGGCTCACTAATGTGGCCGCCATACATAAAAAAACATAAGTGAATGCTCTTTGTAGACTTCAAGGATCTCAACAACGCATATCGATAAAATAGAAGATGCCTCAGCCAACCATAATTTGTTCAACTTCATGGATGCTTTCTTAGAGTGAAACCATATACAACTTGATCCAAAAGAAAAAAAGAACTTCATAACCCCCACATGTTTCTATTGCTACAAAATGACGTCGTTCAAATTAATGAACGTGGGGACAACCAACCAAAAGTGTATGAACCAGAAGTTTGAAGACCAAATCAAGGATAAAATGGAAGTATACGTCAATCACATACTGGTAAAACCTCCAGAGTTGACCATGTTACTCACTTGAGACGGTGCTTCCAAACCTGCTGAAAGTATAATATAGCGATAAGACCCTTCCAAATGCTTATTTAAAGTCTCCTTAAGAAAATTCATAGGTTATAGAGTAACTTGGATAGGAATAAATTAAACTTGGATCAGATAAAACCAATTTAAAATCTCTCATCGCTAAGTTACATGAAGGAAGTGCATGATTGACCGAAAGGTTAATAGTACTGAGCCGTTTTGTCTTTACACTAGCCATTAAGGTGCACACATATATTCTTGAAGAAGTTTAAGAAGACTGAAACTATAAATGGGTTCCCAGCTACGAAGAAGCCCTTGGAAACTTAAGCAATACCTGGGCAACCCTTTGGTATTAGCAAAGCTTGAGACATCAGAACTCTTGTTGTTGTACTTGACGGTATCCACTCATGTAATAAGCTTGGTAATAGTACGAGAGGAAAAAGGGTGACAATCACCTATCTACTACATCATCAAGATTTTGCTTGACACTGAAACAAGATATCCTTAATTAGAAATGATGACCCTCTATTAAATCCTCAGCACCCGGAAGCTACATTCGTACTATTAAGCTTATCCCATTGTGATAGTCACGTCATACCCTATCAAGAGTGTTTTTCAGAGGTTAGACTTGTCTGGGAGACTGGTGAAGTAGGCGGTGGAACTGAGAGAGTACGATGTCATTAATAAAATTCAAACCACGATAAATTACATGTTTTAGCCTTTGTAGCAGACTTCTTCTCAATTAATTTTAACTAAGGAACAAAAAAAAGTGGAAATTATACGTCGACATGGCTAGAAATCAGAGGGAATCGAATTGGGATTGGACTTAATTTTACGGACAGAGCCAATGCGTACAAATTAGTCAAAACGGGTTTGGAATTATCAACAACGTCCCAAACTACAACATAGTCCTTCAAAACTGGATATTATCCAAGATATGACGGCAAAGGACGTGATAGTTTACAACGACTCGCAGCAAGCGGCGAATTAGCTTCTCGGCACCCACCAAGCTAAGAAGAAATACATGAAAAAATACCTAGCGAACGCATGAGAGATATTGAAGACTCCGAAGTGATACAAATCCTTTATAGGAGATTATCCTAGCAGATGCCTTAGAAAAATTGGGGTCCACATTGGAGCAACTACCCAACTGGAAGACTGCATCCCTGACTTGTTGTAGTTGAGTACCTTATTCGAGAGGGAAGACCCCGTTCACAATATCACAACGATCCCTAATCAATGTTCACCTCGTAGATGGACCCTATCATGTGCATACTACAAAGATAGCACATACTTGAGAACAACATAGAGGCGTGAAAGGTCACAACCCAAACTGCATAGTCATATCTCGTTTTCCCTCTCCAACGATGCTCCTTACTTGCGTTGTGAGAGGGATTACTTTACCACATATTCTTATAGGATATCTATCCACGACGAGATTTATTTAGGTTTCAAGCGATTGCAATGGGCAATGTTTAGAGCGGTCACATAGGAGAAAAGATAAAGCAGACTAGCGGTGTTTTTGTTCAGGTAGTCCTCATGGCTCTCGATGACTCCATCAATACGACAACTTCATCTCTTTTTTCAACTTGCTCGAGGGTGGCTAGTTAGTTGGGGTGAGGTTTTGTAGTGGCAATTTCTCTTGGTTAGATTACTCGATTCGTACGACAATGAGCCTCCGATTTAACATATTCTCATTGTCTCTTATTCTCTCGTCAACAATAGTGTTAGATCTTTGATTTGTGGCAGAACTCTACGGGTGTCTTCGATTGTTGTGCGGTGGTATTTCATGGCTTGACGACTTTGCTTAGTTCAAAATTTCAACAAACATGAGTTTTCTCTAAATTTTTTATACGAGAAGTCTTACATCTTTTTTATCTTTATCTTTTTTTTTCTTCTAATTACAAGTGGTTTCTTTGTTGTTATATGTCGATGTTGTTTTCTTATGTTGTAATTACACGATTCTAGCATGTCAAAGTGGTTGCGGCAGTGGTGGTTGCAAGTGGTAAATTTTGAGCCAGCGTCGGCTCTAGGGATGTTAAAAAGGGTAAAAGCCCATAGGATTACCCTTACCCTGTTAAATTTTTGAGCCCAATACCCTACCCTTTTAACACAAAGAAATAAAAGTATTGAATGGATTAATATCCTAACAAACATTATCCTATAGGATAAACCCTAAAAGGTTTAGGGTATCCGTAGGTTTTTTTTTTATTATTAATTAAAATTAATATTGACTACAGTAACTAAAAAGACCATAATCAAAAATAATGTTTTAACGGAAAATAGCGTTTCAACGGAAAATAGCGGTTCAACGAATATAGCGTTTCGACGAAAAATAGCGGTTCAACGAATATAGCGTTTCGACGAAAAATAGCGGTTCAACGAATATAGCGTTTCGACGGAAAATAGCGTTTCGACGGAAAATAGCGGTTCGACGAAAAATAGCAGTTCGACGAAAATAGCGGTTCGACAGAAAACAGTGTTTCAGTGGAAAATAGCGGTTTTAACGAAAATAGCGTTTCAACAGAAAATAGCGGTTTCGACGAAGCGGTTTCGAGGGAAAATAGCGGTGTTTCCATCGGAAACGCTATTTCCATCGAAAAGCTTTTTCCATCGAAAAAGCTTTTTTAATCAAAATGCTATTTTTATCAAAACGTTATTTCTGTCGAAACCACTGTTTTCCGTTGAAACCGCTCTTTTCCATCGAAACCGCTCTTTTCCGTCGAAACCGTTATTTCTGTCGAAACCGCTATTTTCGTCGAAACGCTATTTTCCGTTGAAACCGCTATTTTTTCGGAATGTTATTTTCTGTCGAAAACGCTATTTTATTTTAGTTACTATAGTCTATTTTATTTTAATTATCTAAACAATGAAAAAAATTTTAATTAAATTAAACATAAAAATAATAATATAAACAATTAGGATGCCCTAGGATAACCCTAGATCTGTTATGATAGTATTATGTTATGATAGTATTATGTTAGGATAGTATTAGGATTATCCTATTAGTATAGGGTATTTTTAAAATATTTTATAATAGGGTATTATGTTAGAGAGCACCCTATCATTTAGGATAGGGTAGGATAAAAGAACCTTATTTACCATCCCTAGTCGGCTCCTCCGGCTACTCGTGATTGAGCACGAATTTACCTTACTCGCTTCATTTATAAAGCCGCCGATGCTTTCAATGAGTTGTCAAAGGCATTTCCATTCCTGCTTGTTGTTAATGCAACTTTACGTGGACGTTATTTCCTCCAAGAAACTGTAGAAACCGCTTGATTTAAGGTTTCAAAGGCTGGTCTAGGATGACGGTTGCTAAAACACACCCACTTTAAACTTTTTTTTCATATGACTGATCTCCAAACTCACTAGATAAAAGAAAAAGAATCTTAGAAATCATTTATTTTGAAAAAAGTGACTAAGAATTAACGTGGACACCAGTTGCTGACCCAATCTTTTTGTTGGGCCGCTTAAAAACCCAAATAGACCCAAAATTCTCATATTTTGAAACTTAATTCCTTTTTTCGTATATCATATCTCCCTTCAGTTTCTTCCCAAATCTACGAGTCTTTCAAAATCTTTTGCATCAGAAGAAACTTTGTTCCAATGGATGCTCTTCTATCAAATTACGAAGTCGAAGAAGCAGAACAAAATTCTAAAGTTGAAGAAGCGGAACAAAATTTCAAAGTCGAAGAAGCAGAAGTTTCAATTTCGCTTTCACATGAGCCTACCGTAACCCTTCTCCCCTCTACGCTGGATGAATTAGTGCCACACGAGTCATCTGCTGCAGTCGAGGAACCAAACGATGCTGATTTAGAGAAATTAGATGCATCTAAGGATGCTGATCGACCCGGATCCGACGTTAAAATCGAGTCCGACTCATTCTCTGAAGAAGGTCCAACTGCTTCTTCCTCCGACAACCCTAAATCCCCAAAAATGGAATCCGCTGCTAACCAGAACGGCAGCGCAATGGAAGAATACGAAGAAGCAGACGAAGAAGAGGATGACCCACCACCCAAGAAGCAGAAGCAGCTAGCTTCTCTTTCTTCAATCTCCCTGAAGGAAGAGGAGGAGCCAGATCAAGGGCAGCCATCGGAAGCAATGGTCGTGGAGGAGGAGGCGGCGACTCTGGTGGCGAGTGCGGTTAAGAAATCGAAATCGAAGAAAAAGAACAACAATGTTTGGGTGACGAAGAGCACACGCAAGGGAAAGAAGAAGAGCAAAACCAGCACGCCGAGCGCAGCAGCTGTAGAAGACAAGGTATTGATAACTCCTGTGCCTAGGTTTCCAGATAAGGGTGACGACATGCCCGATTTGGAAATTTGCCTTTCTAAGGTTTACAAAGCTGAGAAAGTTGAGATAAGCGAAGATAGACTTACTGCAGGAAGTAGTAAAGGGTACAGAATGGTGAGAGCTACAAGAGGAGTTTTAGAGGGGGCTTGGTACTTTGAGATTAAAGTTGTGAATTTGGGTGAGACTGGTCATACACGACTCGGGTGGTCAACTGATAAAGGGGATTTGCAGGCTCCGGTTGGCTACGATGGGAATAGTTTTGGGTTCAGGGACATTGATGGGTGTAAGATACACAAGGCTTTAAGGGAGAAGTATGCAGAGGAAGGGTATAAAGAAGGTGATGTTATTGGATTCTACATAAATCTGCCTGATGGTGAATCGTTCGCTCCAAAGCCACCTAATTACGTGTGGTATAAAGGCCAGAGATATGTCTCTGCACCTGATGTAAAAGAGGAGCCTCCTAAAGTTGTACCAGGTATGGTCTCCGTTACTTATTTGTACAAGTTCGTGTTTTGCTTCTAAAATGCACGAATGATGTTGCTTGTGACACTAGAGAGTTTCCTTTGGTTTGGTAGAGAATAGATATGTGGTTAAAGTTCTTATAGGCTGTGTAGATGATCTCCGTGAAAATTCTGAAAGATTTATGACTAACCTTTTGTCAACCAATGCTTTGCTTTTGATGCAGGTAGTGAAATATCGTTCTTCAAAAATGGTGTATGTCAGGGAGTTGCCTTCAAAGATCTATTTGGCGGTCGTTACTACCCTGCTGCTTCTATGTACACTCTCCCTGACCAGTCAAATTGTGTTGTGAAGTTCAATTTTGGCCCGGATTTTGATTTTTTTCCTGAGGATTTTGGTGGGCGTGCAACCCCGAGACCCATGATCGAGGTTCCCTATCATGGATTTAATGGTAGACTTGAAAATAATGGTTCTGATGATATGAAGAGTTAGCCAGAACCGGTCAGGCATATTCTTGACATGTTAACATAGTTTTCCAGAACTAGATATTAGTTCAGATTTAGTTGAGGTGCATTGGTACGATAATAGATGTTTTTTTTCTTTCTTATTTTCAGAACTGGTTGTTCTTCTTTGTGGATTAGCCATATTTGTCGAAAGTTATCTTCTGTTTGTTGTTTTTCCTTCACATGTAACTTTTCCGGGAATTTACATCTGGCTTTTTCTTCAAAAGTTGAAATTTTGAAATTTTTGCCTGTTATTGTACTTATAAAGTTTGAAGCATCTCGTTGAATTGTTCTCTGTCTGTTCGATCTTTCTTCAGCAGACGCTTTTGAAAGGTTGCTTTAGTTAGTGATTCTATTCCTTATCAACTATATGCCACAAGAAGAGATTTATGAAATTGCGTGATCAAAGTAAATTAGAGTTGTATAGCTCAAGACTCTAGAATAGGTAAAGATCTGAATCTTGAAGTCAAATATACCTCGTGGAAAGTTTCCTCCCATTCATGTGCTGCGCAGCCTTTAAGATCACGAGCTGGTGTTAACAAACAAGGACTATCTTTCTACTGTCAGGTAATAAGTTTTTCACTCGACTCATGTTTGTCTGTAGATGTCATTGGCGAAGGAAATGTCTTATTTTGATTGATTTATTCTCTGTGGTCCTCAGATATACTCTCTCGAAAAAGTACATGTATGCATCTCTTTTTAGTAATTCAGGTGTGTTTAGAAATTTATGTTTTCCCCATCCTCGTACTAAACAGATGTCATTAGTTAGAATGATAATATGTCTCTTTCTTTTCCTTTTTCCTTACACAACAGGCTATAACGAGAGTAATAATAGCTGAAATATTGAAATATATGGATCTCTGACAGAAGGTTAGGGAGTTATATATCTATCTTCCACTCACGGAAATTGCATCCTGCTCTATATGCTTCTAATTCATTGGAGAGTTAAGTCCTTCTTGAGATGAGAGTGCATGGTGAACGTGGTATCGCTTGGAAGGGAAAGGTGTCATTCTCCTGAAAGAAGGTCTTTTCTGGATATGCCTCAGAGTTCGCTTCGTGTATATCATGTGAATCAATGGGAAAATCTTCTCCTGAAACTTGAGGATGGCAAAGAAGAAAATCCTATACGCAATGAGAATCATCATGACAACAACTAGATCCAACCACTTGGAACGTGCTGGATCTATGCCTAGAACGTTTTCAAGAATAAGCTCCCCTTTCATTTTTTGTGCCAAAGGTAGTGGAGAATCATACTCGACCCCGATGATTGAGTCATACTCGACCCCGATCATCTCATTCTTGAATGCTCCCTGCAAAAATTTCAGGTGTGCTCATTTAAGATATCTATTTCTGCATCTTAAGAAGTTGAGAAAACATGGTTACTTACCTGTAGTGCCCATGCACCGTAGTTTATGTAGGAGACCGGATATCGCCAGAACACCATAGGTAAGTCAGGGAAGAGTCGGAAAAAACCCGCACTCAACACCATCACTCCCTATAGCATGAAGAATATTGTGGTTTCTGATTATATAAGAAAGCTTTAAGGTGAGAGAGGGAGAGACAGAGAGGGTTCTTACAATGTAGCCAGCTCCTAGCATGACTCCCATCAAGAAGTGAGGAACCAGTGAAGCAATCATCATCATACAACTCTCAACAGTTGCGATTGCACTGATGAGGTCAAGACAGTTGTAGAAAAAATGAGAAGCTGCTGGTTGTAACTTGACCATGTAGTTAGTGATTGATGTGGTGGCAAGGCACATGAAGATTATGAAAGGTAATGAGGAGAGGAAATTAGAGACAGTGTACACCGCAACTCCATAGTGCCCATTGATCCTTTCCCGTGAAAACACCTGGATGCTAAAACGTTAAGATACTCTTTAGGGTAAAGAAGAAGAAGTTTGGTGTTAGGCTCTTTTTACCTTCATTTCTTCAATGAATGATTGGAAACCACCTATTGACATGAATGTCATAAAGCCTGCCATGAATCCGCCACAAGCAGCAGAATTCATAGCATTTGTGTGGGTTTTCCCAATGTTGAAGAAGACCGACCCGACACAGATGGATAACACGATGTAGACTGCGATCCGGATCCAGTAGTAACCCAAGTCTCTACTCATGTTGATGAATGATCGTTGAGTTAGTATTCTGAGCTGTTTCCACCAGTTTGTTTGACTTCCATTTGTCGTTTCCATGAACACTCCCTTCTGTTGCATGAGATTTTAACTCAGACTTTGATTGTGTATGATACATTGGTAGTTTTAAGAGCCATAACAACTTACGATTGATGAAATATCTTGAATTCTTGCTTTTGCAGCTGCGGCGTACTCCGAGGATTTGTATTTTCTGACAAGTGTTGTTCTGATTTCTGCTGCTGGCATATCATCCAAGGGATTGAATGTGTTTGAAGTTTCTTGTAGTCGGTGAATAGAGAAAGAAGAATTCTGCATAGGCAAAGTCTTGACGTGAGTGTAGCCATAAGATTATGAAAAAAAAACAAAAGGGGTAAGTGAAGAATACATACTTGGATTCTCCGAGATTCTATGAAAGTCGCTGTGATATCATCGAAATCTGAATTGACACAACGTAGAAAGTGGTCAGATGGGTTTCGTCTGCTTGGACATGGAAAACCAGCTTCACCAAAAAACTGCAAAGTCCAAGAAGCAACACAAATGAGCATCGTTAACATGCCAAAATCTTTCAAATGCTATTTTGATTACCTTGGTTGCGGATTTTGCTTCTCCAAAGTAAACAGTTTCTCCACTAGATAGAAGTAGCAAGTCATCGAAAAGAGCGAAAACCTCACCGCTCGGTTGATGGATAGAAGAGATCACGGTTTTGCCAGTGCTTGCTATGTTTCTAAGAATCTGAACCACGAAGAAAGCCGAGGCGCTGTCCAATCCACTGGTTGGTTCGTCTAGAAAGAGTAGACTTGGTTTGGTTAAGACCTCGATCGCGATACTGAGTCGTTTCTTCTCTCCACCGCTAATTCCACGCATATGCCAGTTCCCAATGGTTCTGTCTGAACATTCTTGTAGACCCATGTCAGTGATTGTAGCTTCCACTATGTCGTTGATCTCTTTTTTGGTTAGCTTTGATGGGAGCCTGAGATGAGCTGAGTAAGCTATTGATTCTCTCACTGTCAAAGTTCCTAGCAACACATCTTCTTGTGTCACATAAGCCTGAGAGTGTTTCGAATAGTTTATGATTTAGGTTTTAAGAGATGATGATTGTGTAAAAAAAAGGGTTAGATTTTGCTTACAACAGCACCAAAGTCGAGTCTTTTCTTTTTGCCGTTGACAAGAACTTTGCCACTCATCACAACATTTTTTGCTAATCTTCCTGTACCATTACCAACTTAGTTATAAATCAAAGCTTTCTCTTGATGTTAGATTGTAGGTTTAAAAAAAAAAAATACTTGTATGGTAATTTGTTGAATTTAATTTTTGATTTCGAACTATAGTTTTAAAAATTTGAATTATGAGATGAATATTGTTTTCTATTTTGCGTTTCAAATTGTTAAAATGAATATCTAAACTTTATTACTAATTACAACAACGAAATAGTTCTACTTTTACAAGAAAAAACAACTGATAAAATATATATATATTTATATAAACCTTAAAGTTAAACATCAATTATAATAAACATCAGTTCTCTAGTATGATTCATAAATACATTTTTATTTTTGTGTTTGCTTATTATCCTTAGCTTATTTTTTATTTTTTTTTGGGGATTATTGCTTTCTTTAAATTTGGTTTCGACTTTGCATGATCATAAAAATATTTTATATTCAGTTAGATAGGTGGTTTTTGATCAGAAAAAATAAAAATCATGTGGACTCTTTTTGGATTGAAGAGTCCTAAATATGATGTAGACATGTAGTAGACATATAATTGACCAGCCAGTCAACAAACCGGGTTCAACACAAGGTTTATGCGGTTTGCTAGAGATTCCAATTCGGTTTGATTGTTTGAAACCGTACCGAGAATTGGATCGTGCAACTCTAAATGTTTGTGTCAGGTTTGTTGGTAATCGGTAGTTGGTTAACATTTAAAACCATAAGTTAACAAAAACTTTACAGCAGAATATCTTTAAATGGTGTAGGTTAGAGAGATGTAACTATCAATTAGTATAGTTCAATATTAATTGTACGAAAATCCAAAACTAATAGTATGGAACATGAAAACTGCAACTATATTCCTATAATAAATAGCTATTAAGAAAAAAAAGGGTTGGTAGCTAGAATCAATAAATATAAAGTTAGAATTATCTATATATGTATTTTCGTCTATACGAAACTTAGATATAAATATAGCATTGTTTTTCAATTTTTATGAATATCTGTATATGTTGATATATAATATCAAAAATAAAACACTTAAGTTTGGTCAAAGTTACAGAAGAGTTGAAAAACTTCAATTAATGTTTAAATTTCACCAAAATGTGATACATTGCCTCTATATGCGTTATTGCTTTATTTTGTTTTTTAGTTAAAGTTCTGTTTTGGCATGCTTTCAAATAGGAAATATATAAATCCATATTTAATAATGTATTTTCCTTTTTTTTGTTAAAATATAATTATTTTCTTCGAATATCCAAAAAAAACACAAATTGAATGCTACCTCTGATTGCATAAGACATTTTACCTGTTAATAATCAGATATTTTTGGTGGAATAAGAGAAGAATTTTTTTAAAAATAATTACGATATTGTTCAAAGTAAGATATATAGATAGAACAACACTTGACAAGATTATGCAGAATGCAACAGAGTAAGTGACGAGCTAGCTATTCCACGCACGTTTGGATTTGTATTCATGTGAGAGAGATAGAGATATGACCTGCTAACGCATCAAGAAGTGTGGATTTACCGGAACCAGAAGGACCCATAATGGCTAAGATCCGACCCGGCTCACCACAACCATTCACTCCGTTCAATAATCTCTTCGTTGGTCCTTCACCGAAGTTTGGAATCACCACCGTCAGATCTTCCCACGCCACATACCTCGCCGCCTTGTCACCACCACCGTCCGGAGTGGCCATATATATAACTATCGTTCCTAGAAAGGGTTTAGACTTTGTTGCTTAGGTTTCTTTGGGAGATAGAAGAGTGTAATGTGTGTGTGTGTGTGTAAAATGGTTATATGGTTTTTATTTATACTAATTAAAATGTTGTTGTGTTGTCTGGTGAATGTATTAATTACGGTGGTCCTGTTGGTTTAAACTTTAAACCAAGAGTGTAGTCGAAAGTGTACCAAGAAAATTAAAAGAAGACGCTACCAATCAATTCAATTTTTTTTCTTATAACCAGCGGATCTTAGACCGAATTTCTATAGCTATTTAAGATGTTCATAATTACCAAACATGATTGAATTCGTTGTGGGATGACTCAAATTTTGTTAACATGTGAAATTTTCAACTACTAGGCAGCTATAAGTTAGTTTTGGTTTTATGTAACTGAAATTCAGACCGGATTGTAAACGAAAATAAATTTAATAAAACCTTAATTGTTTTTTTAAGGTATGAATTTGTTATGTTGAAACACCAAAAACGAACCAGAAATGAACCAAAGGATTCGAAACAAAACTAAGCAAAGTGTACAGAATAATTGAAGCTAGATGTTATGTACTTTAACATCATAACATGCATGCATAGACTAAGGCATGTGACAGAATAATTGAAGTTTGATGTTACATTCATTTACTCGTTGGACCCATTTAGATACCATATAAGTCAAAAGCTAAAGACATGGGAATGATATGAAACTTTATGGTTTTCGTTTCACGATTTTAGGAAACATGTAACACTCTCTAGTGCATCTTACCTAGCAAATCACTGCATACATTATTCAGGTAATTTTTAAAAGAAGATTTTCAATGATGTATTTCAATGAATAATGTATTGCAACCCACCACTAGACCCAAACTTTGTTGTGTGGTTTTAGATGAGAGTCAACATTTAAGAAGGTTTTGGTGGTTCCTCTCGATCTATAACACGTAATCGACGCAGTCGAGTAGATATTTTTAATTTTTTTTTTATCAATCCTCTATTCTTAAGAGTTTTCTGTTTGGAATAGATTGACAGTAGTGTATATGAGTATATCACACCCATCACTTATACGATTTCAGATTAATATATTTTTTTCTCATTTATCCGAACCTCGATCTTATCACCAGCTGACTTTACCGCTTAATATTTGCTGCTTGTATCTTTACGTTTCTATTGGCGCTAGGTTTCCCTCCATAAATCCGGCCAATATGAGAAGTCAAAAGCCCAAAAAGTTGTCCCTGCAGCTTAATTCAGATACCTGGAGAAGATCCTTACATGAATGGCTAGCACCAACACCAAACTCATGTTATCTGGAAAGAGATAAGAAAGCAAGCACGTGTCAAATACCGATGAAATAACCTGAAATCTCAAGAAGATATCTAGACCAAGTCAGGTTTGGTATTAACAAGGAGAAGTATAAAGAGAAAGGTAGACCGAAAGAGAGCGGATCTCTTTTTGACCGACTTGGAGAACCTTATCAGTCATAATTATCTTTCTTTGTAATCAATCTATATCTCTTGTAATCATTCAACGACTAATCAATTTTATGTGCTGATTCAATAATTCATCTTAACTCTTTCTGGGAGTTAAACCTTCGTTTCATCTCTAACCATTAGTTACACTAAAAATCTCAATTATGAGATTTATGTTCCACATTGTACCACTGTTAGTAGGGAATAATATCATTGAATCCCTCACTCCACTAATTGAAAACGAGTTCTCCTGATCGCATAGTGGATTTCTGCTTGCTGACACATTACTGACTCTGAACTTCCGCTCAATGGATCTGGGACATATGAACCTCCAGGTTCAAGATCTTGAGACTCTCTATACCATACTGGAATTTAATAAATATTGATCCCATGATATGCGTTTTGATTTCTCAAAAGCCCACCGACCACTTGGGTGAGAGATCACACACTCAAGATGGGTCGGAACAACCGAACCATTCATATTTTTTCCAACAAGTTGTAACCATTGGTCGTATTTCGGCTCAACTCGCTAAAATCCATAAGACGATAGCACATCTAGTTAACAAAATGCGAGATAACGAGCTTAGAGTTATCAACCCGTGTCTTTCTAGGAGAACCATGATCAGCGAATCTGCGAAGTCTCCAGATCCCTCATTTCTTTGAGGATCTCACTCTATGACAAAGTTCTAGGTGGTACATTTTGTGGTGTTTTGGGGGGCGGGGATATTTTCCTCGAATTCGCCTCAACTTCTCCCTCGTTGATGGTACACCTGGATATCTGACACCCCTTAATGTTGTTTAACATGTGCTCTTATTTCGTATTCGTCCCTTGTCATATAAATTGCTATGTGGTCGAATATTGTGGGTCTTAGCTCCGTAGCAGCCCAGGCTTCAAAACATTGGTTCAATCTAAACCATGGGTATCCCATGCGATTTCTTCGAGAAGCCAACCACCTCCTTCGACTCCACTTCGTCCTTGAAACGGACCCCCAACTCTGATCTAGGTGGGATAATCAGCGTTTGCCTCGTATATGCAAACACCTCTTGGTTTTCCTAACCGTCCAGGCACCACGCATCAGGAGGAACATTTTTCTCCTTTTCCTCCGCCACATACTAGACTTTAGGATGAACCTACGTTATACCTCCAAAGGCTTGCCATCAGGACGAGCCCTATGTTACATATATGATAGCATGGGTATATACGATGTGTTAACAAATAACTGAGAAACACACATTGTAAGGAGCGGTTTTCTAATTTGTGGTGATTGTACGGTCTTAACCCTTGTTTTAAACGCGGCATAGGTGGCCGAACTAGGCGTTGGGCGGCAGAGCTCTATCGTGCTTATGCCATAATCCGTTAGCAAATTGGATTTTGTTTATTTCTTAAACAAAAATTCAACTTTGAAATCAATACTAAATGCCAAATTTACCATTTTACGTTAGTAAATAATGAATAAACGGTGCTGAAATGAGGAAAATCGCGAAGAAACAAAAAATATGTTATAAATGGTGAATAATGGCGGAAATTATGTATGAGGAAGGGAAATCTCGGGGAGAAAGATGAGGGCAAAATTGCGAATTTTGTATCCAACCGGCCAAAAACCACTCCCCTACCGTTAGACTACTTAATTTTAACATCTTATATATTAAAAGAATACATGTTTTGCCACGTGGCGTCACCAGAGCCCTCTAGAGAATTGATTTATTAAAAACTTATTAAACCTTATTATTGTGTATAATCATATATGGAAATCTAACTTATTAAACCAAAATCATATAACTATATAAGGAAATCTTACTTTTAAAACTTTATTAATGTGTTTAAAATCTTACATAATTTACTAAAAACCTAATATATGTAAATCTTACAAAACCTAATTATTAAACCTAATTATTGTGTATAATTATATATGAAAATTTAACTTATGAAACCAAAATCGTATAATTATATAAGGAAATCTTACTTATTAAACTTTATTAATATGTTTAAAATCTTACATAATTTATTAAAACCTAATAAAAATCTTAAATAATTTACTAAAAACCTAATATATGTAAATCTTATTAAACCTAATATATGTAAATCTTACAAAATTTAAACAAAAAACTTATTAAACCGTTTAATCTGTATAATTAGATTATAGAAATCTTAAATAATCAAATCAAATTATATAGCCGTCGTCTTATTCTGAATTACAAATTCACATCAGCTTCATTGAGAATTTAGGACGCCTTTCATGAAGATCACACATTCACCTGCACATGTCTCCAACGACTCAGACGAGGAGTCTCGCGAGTCTCGCGATGTAGGTAATGCTTTTGTCTTGTGATTTTTAGATGCCATCATTTTAATGCTTTTTATATTTTAACAAGGAGTTTGTGTTTTAAGATGCCATCGTTTTCTAAAGTTAATGAGTTTATGTCTCTTTGTTCTTTATTGTCTTGAAATTTATATCGGTTTTGTTTACAATTGTTTACAATCTATATAATGCCATCGGTTACAATATTTGTTGTCTTATGCCATCGTTTACAATCTTTGTTGTCTTATTCCATCGTTTACAATCTTTGTTGTCTTGTGTTTTAAGATGTCATCGTTTTCTAAAGTTATTACTTTTGTAATGTCTGTTTCACAATAAGATCAATGGTTTCTCCTTCTCTTCGTAAAAAACAGAATCACTGCTTTTGATCTCAACCTATAAGGGAATTAAATTAATAGATACTATCTGGTTTTTAGTTGTACTTGGGTTTTTGGAGAGAGAAGAAGAAGTAGAAGAAGAATATCATATTTTTTCTGCTGAAGCATCACATATTTTCATTGGTTCGCTTGCTGTATTTGATTTGTTTTTGTAGGAAAATCTGACACTGGCGAAAGCCAAATTCCCCAAGTTGGTGTTGAGATTCAAAAACTCAAAGTCAATTTATGGGATGTGGTGGAAAAGAATTTACAGTTTACTAAAGCAAGCAGTCAAATGTTGGCGGTGTGTTCTATCTTTTCATGTTTCAATTTTGAGATGATTGTAAGATTAATTTGAGACTATATGATTGAAGTATGGCTTCATTGTTCTTTTCCATATTTTTGGTAGGAACTCATCGCAAATAAAGACAGAGTAAGTTCTTTTGAAACTGAAGTTTCTCAAATTGAGGTTATGATAATCAATTACATTTTATGTAAACCAATCACCCTTTTCTCTAATCCTGTAGTGGTTAGTTACTAAAATTATTTCAATCTTTTGTTCTGTTTTGTTAGAAATTTGCTAAAACTCTTTATTTTCTTTTTTTTTTATGCTATAGAAAAGATAGTTGACGATTTATGATAATCTGTGAGATTCATGTCGGAGAAACATTAGTGGAAAAATTGGTCAGCTTTCATAGCACATAACCATTATATGGATAGATGTTCAAAGCCAGGATTTGTAGCTTTTAAGAAAGCTTTCTTTGAAGCTCATTACAAGAAAGTCGGTGTTGCAAGAAAAGTTGTTGCTGAAGAAGAAGTTTTGTTCCTTCAATGGTACATGAACGTTATGAGAGGTACACTCAGGCCTAGAGACTGATAATTGCACATGAGTTCAACAAAATCATTTTATATCAGTACCACTCCTTTTAATCATATATGTAGTATCTATCTGTTTGTAACCTTTCTAATATTGATGAATCATATTTCTATTAATTAAACTTGTATATGCAGACAAAATGGTCGATGTAGTATAATAGCATGAAGGTTATCTACACTCATCATATATATACATAAGCACAATCATGACTTGAAATTGTTAGCGTTAAAGGGAAGCTTCCATTTATGCTATTTTGTTTGGGGTATTATCTTGAAGACTACTTGCAATCAATAAGCGCTAAGGATAAGCTGCAAGAAAAGCTGATGCTGAAGAAGAAGAAGCTTTGTTCCTTCAATGGTACATAAACGTTATGAGAGGTACACTCACGCCTGAGACTGGTAATTGCACCTGAGTTCAACAAAGTCACTTTATATCAATACCACTCCTTTTAATTATATATGTAGTATCTATCTGTTTGTAACCTTTCTAATATTGATAAATCATATTTCTATTAATTAAACTTGTATATATGTAGATAAAATGGTCGATGGAGTATAATAGCCTGAAGGCTATCTACACTCATCATATATACATAGCACAATCACGACTTGAAATTGTTAGCGTTAAAGTTAAACTTCCATGTATGCTATTTTGTTTGGGGTATTATCTTGGAGACTACTTGTAATCAATGAGTCCTAAGGAATTCTAAAATCTGGAGCAGTGGCTTGATACTGCACATAAGCACACCCGCTCTAGAAAAATATTGTCTTGTCCTACTTCTTTGAGCATATATATAATTAAACATATTAAAGTGTCACTTTTTGAATATCTCAAATTCTCAGTTAATATATGAGCATGATTTTCTTGATTGGTTTAATATAACAATCACTTAAAAACGTAGATATGCATAGAAGTTGATTTCAGATATATGAATTTTCATATTTAGTAGGAGATGGTGGACAACAAGAGAAATAAACGAGAACAACACTTGCCTTATCGGCGTTCACATGCGTGCTCATGCTCATTCAATTTACAAAGGTATTTCCATTCTCATGGTTCCGTATTTGAGCTAGAATGGTGAGAAGGTGCATTCAGTATTGAGATATATCAAGTCTTTTCTTATGTTCAAGGTTTTGTTTTTACCTTTTTAGGTATGGTTTCAAATTCACTTTGTGTAAATTCGGATTGTCTGATAAATTATTTCGCAGATCGGTGCTTGTCCTCTTTTGCTAGATAATATCTTCTTTTTATTGTTTATTCATCCGTTTACTATGATAAAATTTCGATAAGAGTATGTGAGATATATAAATGTATTAAATTTTACTTTTTTTACATATTTTCTCTGTGCAACCGCACGGACGAGTCCTTAGTTATATACCCTATATTAACTTATATATCATATGTATAAAAATTCATAAACTCTTTCTAAATTTTTGCCATATCATCACACCAAAAAATTACATGCATCTATAATAACAAAGAAAACAAATAAATAAGTTAATAATAAATAATTTTTCTAATATTCTTAACTTTTTATCTTCTCATTTATAGTTTAACATTCATAATTTATGTAACACTTCATCAAAAAAATATAACTATTTAACCGTTCTATTTTCACAAATCTTTGATATTTCTCATCACAAGAAAAAATATCAAAATATCTCAAATATTAAAATACTGTAAAATATTGTTATGTATAATAAATTGAAAGGCACTAGTATGATATTAAATTGTATGGTGAAGGAAAAGTAAATGAATCAAGAATAGAGAGTTACAAATTATTTGATAGTGGATGATTATCATATAAATTTTAGTTATTTTTAGTTAATAATCACAAATTGTTCCTAATTAATTTCAAAAGAATTATATGTTTGTTTGAGTATTGAGATAATGAAGAAGAAGAAAAAAAATGTGAAAAGAAAGATACTTAAAAATAGTATATAAGTATAAAAATAAATAGAAAGATACTATATATTAAGAAGTCCCAATTTTTTTGCTCTAAATCATTTTTTATGGCTGAGTCTATTTAAATTGTTTGTATGTAAAACTCAATAATATTTTGACGATTAATGCTTTAATGTATCGAAATTTATTATAAAATATTATATGTACTTTACAATAATGTGGAGGAAAAACATCAATTAGATAAACTACAACTCTACAAAATTTCATCTATAAAAAGGATATGAAATATAAAATATTACACGAACACTAAAAAATAATCTGCTAGTATTTTATCCATTTGATCGTCACATCATCACGTGAAAAAATGATACATGTACAATTAGAAATAACTCAATTAAATCATGACGGAAATTAAGAAGAAATCCAATCATCAAAAAGAAATGAAAAAGGGTTTCTAGGAAATAAGTTTCATCGTCATTACAAAGTAGAGACCTCTGGAATTCCACCAACAATTCCATAGTCGCAATCTACGCTCACAAAACCTTCTACCTTCACAAAACCATTTCACACCGTTTCAACTGAACAAATACCAATTCAAAAGCGGATCATGGTGCAACAAATGGTAATATACACCACGGTGCCATATTAAAATATGTAAAACACCGTAAAATCGGGTTTACATCACGTTTCTGAGACTAGAAATGCAACAGTATGATGCACTCCATAAGTGTGTAACTCCATGGAAAGTCTTACGATCACCACGTGATGTTTCGAAAGATAAAGCTTTGGTATCTCTGCATGATTGCATTTTGAGCAAGGGATGGATGCTTCAATACATGCTGGATTTTTAGAGATTACATCTCCGGTTGTGATGGTGGGTTCTGAAACAGTTGCAAAGCCAAAAAGATGGCTGACGGGAGCGTAACTGTCGAGTAGGGAATGATCTTACAGCTCCACGTCAGAAAATTTGTGGTAGTGAACTTCGCAACATTCATCATATTGATGGTGATAAGTGCTTAATTTTTTGTGTTAATGGTGTCGGTGATGACAATAGCAATAGGTATTTCATCGGTATTGCAATAGAGGCAATAAGAAAGAACAAAAATCAAGAGAGATAGATTTTGAGATATTTAGGATTCCTTATACCATATATAATTTTGAAGAATTGATGTATTATTATAATACACACTAGATTTTGATTTCGCGGTATAACGTGTGGTAATAAATTTTAAATTTGGTATCCAAATAGTGTATTTTTAGTTATCTTTTATTAGGTCTGATAATTTCACAACTTGAGTCTCGTTTCATTTCTTATCCGTTATGAATTTTTGTCTCATTCTCGTTACCATTGAAGTAATTTTACGTTTGGAGTAATTCATTTTGTTCAAATGGATAGGAGAATGGAAGGAGTATGAAATCGGTTTCCCAAATAACCATTTGACTAGCATTTTAACTACACAAATAATCTTTACCCGATCTTAACTTCATTTAATCAATTTTTAGTTGAAAAACTAAAAAGTAAAGAATAAATGTTTAAATGTTAGTAACTTTATTTATTTTTGTAAATTTATTATAAGTAAATTTCTGTTAGAAAAATTACATGATGATAACTTATGTTTGTGATTTTCAATTTAATTTTTTTAATTAAAAATGTTATAATGAGAATGATAATATTTTTACATATTATTACGTAAGAAATAAAATTTGTAAAAAATCATTGGATATTCGTGATACAAAGAGAATATTCAACAATGTTTTCCTCTCCACTATGGAATTTTGTTTACTCTCTGTATCTAAAACATTTTAGTTTGAAAACTCACACTTTATATATATAAATTAAATATTGTTTAGTATTTTTAGTGTTAGTGTATATAAGTAGACTAAACTTTATATTAATCTTTTTCAATGTTATATACCTCTAGCACTCGAATATATTATACCAACCAGACGTGTTTCTCATCCGAGAAACCAGGAATCGATCCGCTTTATCCAATTGGATCACTGTTTCTTTGATTTTTATCTTGTTGCACAAGGAAGATCATATAAAATATTTGTTAGTATATTAAGAAAATCAAAAGTAAAAGTTTTGATGATGTCATAGGCTACTACAATCGTTTGGAGATTAACACATGCCCCACCTATATAATGATGCAACGGTCCATCTCTATTATTAACATATCGACGGGTTTGCAATCGATGCACATCTATCTCTTGTTAATTTGGGTATAGGTTTCAACGTTCAAGATTAATAGTTTAAAATTACAATGGATCAGATTTAAATTTATTAAGTTCGCCTCTTTTTCCAGAAACCCGATTAATACCCAATTTCGTGAGTGAGTAATTTATCCTATTTTACCCTTAATAAAAAATATTATAACTAATTTTTAATGAAAGTAAAATGTAATATAATACATAAATATAAAATTATTCTATATATTTGTACTTCTTAATTAATAAAATAGAGATAAATTTTGTTAATACAATCAAGGGTCTCATGATATCCTTATTATTTCATTCATCTTTCTTACGAAATCAATGAGTTGACCAACATAATTGGCTCTCTAGCATTCATCCACACCTCTTCTACTCTTAACAATCCCTTTTATAATGACAAAGATAACGACGACAACAAGAAGAAAATATCGATTAAAGTTTTAATCTTGCAATCAAGAAGCAAAGTCTATGAATCTATGAAGCTAAACCTGAAATTATGTATCAAATTCTTGATAGTGAATGGTATTATAAGATATATCTAATTTTTGATAGTGAATGGTATTATAAGATAAGAGGTTCTCCACACTTATAAAAAAAAAACAAATTTAGTTCTACAAACTTGATGAAAATAATAGTTCCCCTAGCTATTCACTATATCAATTAGAAAAAAAAAAAAAAAAAAAGAAATTCCACTAATTAATAGACTCAGTCAATGGAATGAAAGCACGAGGGACAAAGAATGCAAACACAAAAAATGTTGTCTGAGTCGGCTTCTTTTGGTTATGAAATTTCAAATAAATAAAGAAAAAAACTGATTTACACATTCTGTACTTTATGCATATAAATTTGGTAACTGAATTAAAACCCTCTCTATATTTATTACACCTCAACCGTGAACATGTGATACCTTAATTTAATTCAGCTATCTACATTGTACGTCGTTCTCCGTTTTTTGTTTTCTTACCTCCAAATTGTTACTTGTTAGTTGTGTTACCGAGAAAAAAAGTGAATTCCTACGACGCTACGGAATCTCGTTACGACTATGATAAAAATCAAAGCTTCGTTCGTTAAATATTGGTGATATAAATAATAAATATTTCCAGAAAAGAATGAAAGTTAGACAAGTAAGAAATGCTATTTAAGAGGTTTAGGGTTCAAATGGGTTGGTTGTCTCATATTAAGATAGAATCAAGCAAGAAGCGGTGAGAGTCTTCTCGGATTTCGTCTCTTCTTATTCAGAGAATTATGAGGGAATAGGTGTTGAAGAAGAAGATTATAAGCACTCGAAGAAAGATCTGTAAGAATATTAATTCTTATATATGACATATGTGTCTTCATTTAATATCAAGTTTATATTTAAAATTAAAGATTTTAATAGAAAAGACGAATACCATGATGAATTTGTTTCGATAATGGAATTAAGATTCAGGTGTACTGATAACCCTCCTCCCTTATCTTATGATATTAATCTCTATAATACATATGTAATTAATAATTAATTAATTAATTAATTATGCATGGCTAATGATGCTACATGTGTATAGACATATGTAAGCTAAACAAAATTTCATGCGTGTTTTGTAACAATTGTTCAAATATGATTATATGTGACAATTTTTAAGATGTGATATGTGGTAATTTTTTAGAAGTGTTTAGTGGTGATGAATCATTATGTATATAAAAGGCTAAATAGAGGTAATAAATAGTAGGAGATTAGTTTTCTTTTTAGTAAGAGGAAAAAAACACTATCATAATAATAGATCATCACAAAATTAGAGAGAAAATTTTTGGTTTCCTTCCCCATCAAAGGGAACCATGAAGAAAAATGTCAAGGGGAAGGGGGAGACAAAATCAATTCACTTTATCTACCATGGATCAATGCTTGTCTTTTATCTTCCACAAAAAAAATATGTTAGGATTGGATTAAATCAAATCTAGTTTATCTTGGGATAGATTTCATAATTGAAATCATAAGAGAAAGTATTTGTTTTCAATTAGAGCTATCTAAATTTGTTTAATTCACTCAAACTAAATCGGTTTATGAAAATTGTTTTTATTGAATTAATTTTGATAATACAGCCATAAAAATTTAGCATCACTGAATTATATTAATTTTTTTGCATAAACTGCTTCTATATTATTTTCTTTTAATTAAAGTGAATTGGGTAATTGTGTTATGAAATAATGACATAATATAAAGAATTAAATTTATCCATTATATTTTTGTTGATGTTTGTATTGCATGTAACATGTTAGTCACAAAATTGGCCTTGTTATATAAAATATAGACATTGAAAAAAAGAAAAATATTTATAATTGATCATGATGAAGGAGATGCTAAAATGGCAATAAATTTTAATTGATCAACTATTTTACTATCTATATTCTCAGAAAATAATTCATAATCTAAAAAATCTCGATATGAGAGATAGGAGATGGGAGCGATCTAGTTGGCTGAGTTTGAACCTCATGAGGATGATGAAGGCAGAAAGTATTAAGCTATATACGTCCAAGACAGAGAAAGCAAGTGAATTCACAAGGAAAATTAAGGAGTGTTCATAGTTAGATTTTGCTGACAAGTCGATTGTAAGAAGCCTTATGAGTGAGTTTACTACAAAAAAATTTGACTGGTCTCAACCTATTCATGATCATTTGACGCACATGTCTAACTTGACATCAAATTTAACGATCTTTGAAATGGAAGTTCAAGAGCCATTCATGGTCCAATTCATCATGAATTCTCTACCTTTTGAGTTTAGCCAGCTCCAACTGAACTACAACACCATTAAAAACAAATGGAACCTTAAGGAATTCAAAGCTATGTTGATTCAAGAGGACCTAGTTGCTCATCACGTAGGTCCTGGAAGTGTCAGCAACATTAAAGGAAAACCAAGTAATAAGGACAAAAGGAAGGACAAGAATTTCATGAAAGAACCTTAACGTCAAATCACAAAGGAAAGGAAGTGTTTTTTTTGCAAGAAAATGAGACACTTCAAGAAAAATTGTCCGAAAAGAAAGGAATGGTTTGAAAAGAAAGGTAAACATTATATTTATTTTTTCTCTGAAATGAATCTTGTAGAAGTGCCTAGTAATACTTGGTGGTTAGATTCTAGTGCTACTACTCATGTGTCTCATATTAAGCAGGGATTCAGCTCAATCCGGCCCATAAGAGAACATGAACAATACTTGTTCATTGGAAACATGATGAAGTCATGAATAGAAGGCATTGGGACTTATAGTTTGATCCTAGACATTGGATGTCATATAGATTTGGAAGGATGTCTCTATGTACCTGAATGTGCTAGACGTCTTGTTTATGTCAGTAGACTGGACCATTTAGGTTTTGACTTTGTTTGAATTACTTTATAAGTCTAATCTTGATGGAAATTTTCCATCCTTGTTTAATATTGAAAATTGAGGCGTTAAACGTAATGCACCTAATGAAAGTTCTGGTATCATGTGGCATCAAACATTATGTCATATTTCTTCAGAAAGGATTATTAGTTTAGTAAAGAATGAAATTCTTTCTCAGTTGGATTTTAGTGATCTAAACATGGACATAGACTGCATTAAAGGAAAGCAAACTAAACATGTTGTAAAGAAACCAGCTACAAGAAGCACTTAGTTTCTAGAGTTAATACAGACTGGCATATGTGGCCCATTTGATGCTCCTTCTTGTAACGGTGAGAAATACTTTATCACCTTTATTGATGATTACTCACGTTATGGATATACTTATCTATTGCATGAAAAAATTTAAGTCAGTGAATGTTCTAGAGGTGTTCATTGATGAGGTGGAAAGGCAGCTAGATAGAAAAGTGAAGATAGTGAGATCTGATAGAGGTGGTGAGTTTTATGGGAAATTCGATGAAAGTGGACAATGTCCTGGTCCATTTTCAAATTTACTTGAAAGTAGAGGTACTTTTTCACAATATACAATGCCTAGTACACCTCATTAGAATGGTATAGCTGAGAGGCGGAATCGTACTCTCATGGAAATGGTTAGGAGCATGTTAAGTAATAGTTCCCTACACGTTTCTTTGTGGATATATGCATTAAAGACTGCAATGTATGTGCTGAACCGGGCTCCTAAGACTGCTTATGAACCGGGCTCCTAAGACCGCTTATGAACTGTGGATAGGAAGGAATAGAAATAATTCGAGATAGATCACAAGGATTGTTAAGCTTGTCTCCAAAAGGATATATCAATAAGATTTGAGAGAGATATAGAATGTAAAACTGCTTCACATGGATAGCTCCAATTTAAAAAGGGGACAAGTTCGGTAAAATGCAAGTCCGAAAAATGAATTGGAGTGTAAGGAAATTGAAAGAATTCCCTACGCATCAGTGGTTGGGAGTTTTAACTATGTCCAAACATGTACTCGACCAGATCTCAACTTTTATGTTGGTATGTTGGGTCGATATCAAAGTAATCCTGGAATGGATCACTGGAAAACTGCAAAGAAGTTTCTCATGTACTTGCAAGGTACTAAGGAGCACATGCTTACATATAGAAAATCTGACCATTTTGAGGTCATTGGGTATTCAGATTCAGATAATGCGGGATACGTCGATAGTAAAAAATTGACATTTGGTTATTTTTTTCATGTTAGTTGAGGGAGCAGTATCATGAAAAATTGGAAAGCAGTATGTCATTGCTACTTCCACTATGGAGGCCGAATTTTTGGCATGCGTTAAGGCCACTATTCATGCATTGTGGCGGCAAAACTTTATCTCAGGACTTCGGATTCTCAACACCATAGAGAAGCCACTGACAATTTATTGTGATAATTCCACAACTATCTCGAAGGGTGCTAAATACATGAAGTTAAAATATTTTTCTGTTAAAGAAGAAGTGCATAAACGTAAAATGTCTTTTAAGCATATAAGAATCGATATGATGATAGCGGATCCATTAGCTAAAGGATTATCACTCAAGGCGTTCATTGGCCATGTAGAACGTATGGGTATCATAAATAAAGCCTTGCTATTCTGAATGTGATTTTCTCATTATGGATGTGACACTATAAATTCACTTAAAGTTACGTTTTTGGTTTTTTAAATATGTTATATGTTAAGTATGTGTATATACTTAAGGTTGATAAATAACATATAGTAATTTAGAAAATCAAATTTTTTTTCACTCTAAGAAAAATTATAAAGTTAGAATTGGTTTGTGATACATGGAAGAGAGCATGTCATTCAAAGATGTGTGACCGCCATGATTAGACCATTTTTGACCTTATTAAAGGTTAGCTGAACTCTATATGAATGAATCCATTACAATTATTAAACCATCAACTTAACACAAAAGGTCAATTGGAATAATGTAATAATATTAATTCTTATATGTGACATATATGTCTTGGTTTAATATCAAATTCATATTTAAAATTAAGGATTCTAATATAAAAGATAAATACCGTGATGGATCGGTTTTGATAACGAAAGTAGAATTCAGGTGTAGTGATAACCCTCCTCCTTTAATTTATGGTATTAATCTCTCTAATGCATATATAATTAATAATTAATTTAGTAATTATTCAACATGTGTATAGACATGTGTAAACTAAACAAATTTTCATGTGTGTTTTGTGACAATTGTTCAAAATTGTCAAGTATGATTATATGTGGCAATTTTCTAGATGTGATATGTGGCAATATTTTAGAAGTACTTAGTATTAGTTGTCATGAATCATCAAAATTACTATGTATATAAAAAAGCTACATAAAGATGATTAATAATAAGAGATTAGCTATGTTTTAGTAAAGGGAAAAGAACACTATCATAATAGATCATCACAAGATTAGAGAGAAAAGTTTTGATTTCCTTGTCCATCAAAGGAACCATAAAGAAAAAGATCAAAGGGAGGACAATATCAATTCATTTAATCTACCATGGATCAAGGTTTATCTTTTATCTTTCCTAAGAAAATTATGTTAGTGTTGGATTAAATCAAATCTACTTTATCTTGGGATAGATTTCATAACTGAAATCATAAAATAAAATATTTGCTTTCAATATTGCCCCGCGTTTGAAGATGATGAAGAACGAGAATCGCTCGACACTCTGTCCTCTCTACCTTAGTACTATGTTTTTGATATGCTGTAATGGAAAAAAATAATAGACCCTTGCTTATGAGCTTTTATGTACTCCCTTTCTTTATTTGTGTGTATGGATTTGCTCAAGTCCAAAGCTTGGCCCAAACTGAGTCACAAGCGCAAGATCGAGAACCGATATCCATTTGATCTGGTCCAGAATTAACCCAGGTCGATATTTTGCCCTTAAAAGAAAGGGTTTAAAATGAAATTGGGTGATTCGTGACAAAAAATAAAAATAAAAGATATGAAATGGAGTAATGTAATCATAAATACTTTTCAATGAAACAAGAGACAAGTCTTGTTTATCTTATGGAAAGATGGTTGCTGCATTCAGAAATAGTATAAATTAACTATCATATAAGGTAAATGAGAAGGGACACATAACTAAAACCCTAATTCATCAATATTGCTCTCGATAAATCTCCTTCTTCATTTTACCTAAAAAGAAAATCACACACAAAATGATGTCTTCGTAGAACAAGATTATGTTGAAGAGCCTCGATGACGAGTCTTTTGAAGTCCATGAGACGGTAGCGCGTGATCTTATCAAACATGATCGAGGACGAATGCGCAGATAAAGGAATTTCAAAACGTTACCGGAAAGATCCTGGCCATGGTTATCGAGTATTGAAAGATGCACGTCGAAATAAAAAGACTAGGAGGAGAAGAAGAAGCAGCTCGATTCTTTAGACGCTGAGTTCAAGAAAGATAAAGATCTAGATACATTTTTCAAACTCGTTCTCGCTGCTAACTACCTCAACACCAAAAGCCTTCTCGACCTCACTTGTCAGACGATTGCATATATCATATATGACAAAAAAAAATAGAGGAAGTTCATGAGGAAATTAATCATTAAAATAAAACTAGCCGCTAAGCCACTTTAATCATCAATTTCCTTAAGTACGTAAGAGTGAATTGTTCACTTGGTATTTTCATCCATTTTAGTGTTCTTAAGCCTTATTCTCATATGATTTTAAGTCTCTAAAACTCTAATTCAACTTGTAATTATGCACATTCCATATGATTTTTGTTGGTTTTGCTTATAACGTGACCTTCTTCTTTTTTTCATCCCAGACATGCTTATGTCTTCGGGTGTGTCGGGATTGACTCAAGGTCGAAGCTTGGCCCATACTGAGTCTCAAACCCGAGATCCGAATACGATATCTATTTGAACCGGTTGAGAATTAACCCGCATCTGTAGGTCGATATTTTCCCTTAAAAAGGGTTTGAATTAATGAAATTGGGTAATGTAGTGTTGAATTCTTGTCAATGATACAAGTCATGTTTAGCTTACGAAACGATGGTTGCTGCATTGAGGAATAATATAAATTAATAAAATATATGCAAAATAAGAAAGGAAAAGGAATTAAAACCTCCAGCCTATTACCCAAAGATTAAAATAGTAGTTATAATATGAATTGTAACCTTGATTGAATTAATAAATGGAATGCAAAGAAATTCTTAAGGAACATATATTCTCACGCAGAGATGTACAGGTATATTTCGTGTGAGGCTATATGTATAAGATGATGGCGTAGAACTCAAAGTATCTGATTTTATTTTTTTTAATTAGAGATAATCATCCATGTTTGATGAAATGTAAATATCTTTCTAAGAAAACAAGACAGCGAGGTGGGAACATGGAGGATCAAAATCAATGCAATATACGTAACGCGATTACTTCAAATAAAAATCACCATGCAGCTCCCATGCACTCAAACCCTTCTATATAAGCCCCTCCAAGTTGATCAATTTAATCATTAACCCTAGACAAAGCCCATCAACAAAAGCAAATAAATCAATGGCAATCTTAAAAGCTTACTACTCTTTAGCCATCCTTGTCCTTCTCTTTGTGTTTTCGAGTAGCCAAAGTGTCTACAATCCAGGATGCAAGGCGAAAGAACCCTTCAACTGCGACAATACTCTTACATTCAACCGAACTGGATTTCCAAAGAACTTCACTTTCGGTGCGGCTACTTCAGCATACCAGGTATATATATGTATCTTGGTTATGATAGTTTTGGGGATGGAGTTCTAACTGTAAAGTTGGTTAATTCTTTCTTTTAACGATATCTAATAAAATATACTTTTATTTGTTCATCTATTAGATTGAAGGTGCTGCACATAGAGCACTTAATGGATGGGACTATTTCACTCATAGATATCCAGGTCATAAACATGATCTTTTACCGAGACCGCGAGATGTACATGTAGTAACATTGGAAAGAACTAGCCATGCTCATATTTTGGTTTTGTTATACATACAGAAAATGTTCCAGATCGCAGCTCAGGAGATCTTGCATGTAATTCATATGACCTTTATAAGGTGAGAGGGTATCAATGATGAATATATGATATTTGTTGCATTTTTGAAATTTAATTTAACTTACGAACTTTCATATAACCTGAACAGGAGGATGTCAAACTCCTCAAAAGATTGAATGTTCAAGCATACCGACTTTCAATAGCATGGTCAAGAGTCTTACCAAGTAAATATAAAAAAAAAAACTAGAAAAATATAACATATATATCTCCTTTATTTTTTTTCTTGAGCTCATCTAATTAACAAAAGGATTTGTAAGAAAATACTTCAACGTTATGATTATACACTACTAATCGTAGAGGGAAGACTGACTGGAGGAGTGGACGAGAATGGGATAACATACTACAACAATCTCATTAACGAGTTAAAAGCCAACGGTAAATTTCCAAATTTAAATACTTAATATGGCACAATTTTTTGTGATCTGGACTTTTAACTATTTAGCGTGAATATTCACAGGCATAGAACCATATGTGACTATATTTCATTGGGATGTTCCCCAAACTTTAGAAGACGAATACGGAGGCTTCTTAAGCCCACGCATAGTGTAAGTGCATTAACTCATTTTTATTCATAACTTTTTTTGCTTTTCCATAATTTGGCTAACATATTATACATGATGGCATCAAATATATCTAGACCTAATATTGTATGATGATACATGAACAGGGAGGATTACAAAAACTACGCAGAGCTTCTATTCCAAAGATTCGGAGACAGGGTCAAATCTTGGATCACTTTGAACCAGCCTTACTCTCTCGCAACCAAAGGTTATGGAGATGGGTCGTATCCACCAGGACGGTGCACTGGCTGTGAATTTGGAGGAGATTCTGGAATCGAACCTTATACAGTTGCACATAACCAACTTCTAGCTCATGCAGAAACTGTTTCTTTATACCGGAAAAGATATCAGGTCCGATCTTAAATTTTCTTTCGAAATTAAAATTTTCTTTTTATATTTTTATGTGGTATATTTTTATTCTAAAATCTAAAAAGAAGAAAAAAACTTATGCAGAAATTTCAAGGAGGTAAGATAGGGACGACCTTGATCGGAAGATGGTTCACCCCGTTAAACAAAACTAGTACTCTCGACAAGGCTGCTGCAAAACGGGCATTCGATTTCATCGTTGGGTGGTATATATGTTCTACTAATTGATCCTCAAATCACTTATTATATATTAATAAAACAAAAACAAAAATATAAAAATATTTCTAACGCATGAGAGCACAATTTGCAATATTACATACATGAAGGTTCTTGGATCCATTGGTGTATGGAGACTATCCAAGGATAATGAAAGAAATGGTCGGAGATAGATTGCCGAAATTCACACCTCAAGAATCAGATTTAATTAAAGGATCACTTGATTTTCTAGGGTTGAACTATTACGTTACACAATATGCGAGCCAAGCACCTCCTCCTATTCCAACACAACCCAATGCATTAACCGATCCACGAGTTAATCTCACCTGTATGTCAAATGTTTTCTCGTTTTTTATTCTTTATAGAAACAAACACGAAAATAATTAATGTATTTTTGAATTGTGCTTATCTAAAACTAATTTTTCGATATTTGGTTTCAGATTATCGGAACGGAGTTCCTATCGGTGTTCAGGCTAGTATTGAATTTAATTTGAACTGTTTTTTTTTAATATACTTAGAAGATTGTAAAACATCATGGACTTGAAATTTCTTTTTTTTTCTTCTTTCTGATAGGCTCCTAGTTTTGTCTACTATCCTCCAGGATTCCGTAGTATTCTAAATCACATCAAAGAAAACTACAAAAACCCACTCACCTACATCACTGAAAACGGTATACACATATCATTTTGCATTGCATTCAGATATATATATGTTTAACCAAATTTAAAAACCTATATATGTGCTTATTAATTATAAATTAAATCTTGTGTTTACATTTTCAGGGGTTGCCGATTTTGGAAACTTAACGCTTTCGGATGCTCTCGCCGATAACGGACGAATTCAAAATCACTGCAGCCATCTTTCTTGTCTCAAATGCTCCATTGAGTGAGTTACAATTCGTATTTTGTTTGATATCCTTAATTCTTTTGACGACTATAAATGTTATAATTCAACCACATTTTATATTTTTAGGGATGGATCCAACGTAGCAGGGTACTTTGCATGGTCATTGATGGACAATTACGAATTTGGAAATGGTTACACTCTCCGTTTTGGTATGAATTGGGTCAACTTCACTAATCCTGCTGATCGGAAAGAAAAAGATTCTGGCAAGTGGTTCTCTCGGTTCCTTGCAAAATAAGGGGAAAAAGTAGATATACATCAATTCCAACCTCGAATCTAATAACTATTGTACGATATGTGTTCTTTACTTTATAACTGTTTGAAGCATATGAGTTGTATGCCTACGTTGTTGTTACTATTGTAATGATCATACTGTAATTCTCGGTTACTTCAGGAATAAATAAAGATAAAAGTAGTATTTAGAGCATAATTATCAGTGAACCGATGACTCGATTTAAAAAAAAAATGTTTTTTGATTTACTTATTTTTTTATATAAAAAAAGAAAAATTAAAAAGGAACCAATCGCGGCGCGACATACGTGGGATCCGCGATTGGCTTAAGGACCGACTCTTAGCTAAGAGTTTCGACACATGGATTCTTAAAAAATGTGGAACCCATGAATTTTATATTACTTTTTTTTTTGTTATCGATCTAAGAACTCAGCTAAAACCGCCGATAATCATGGTACTTAAAACCATATGAAAATAAAGCTGTTTCTACTTATGTTTCAAACTAAAGTCACATCTCATTGTAAAAACGTATTTTTGTGATTGAATAAAGTTTACATTCATTCATTCCAAAAAAAGAACACTCATGAAAATAAGACAATGTTGAATCAGAGAATCAGATGTTGATACATATTAATTTATGAAACTATTGTATGTGCAAACAAATGAAGAGACAAAGTGTATACATATATATAGGATATTGTCTTTAATTGATTGGAGAGGTAAGACCTTCTTGAGAAGAAAGTGAATGTGGAGGTTGGTATCTCCTTGAAGATAGTGAAGATAGAGATGGTGCTTTCCTAAAAGAAGGTCTCTTTTTGAGACTCTTCATCGTTCTCTTTGCTTGTAACGCCTTCAAAGCCGGCCCTGCTTTCTCCTTAAGCTTCAAGACTATGAAAAAGAGGATGCGGTAACACACAAGGATCAACACGATCGCTGATAAGTCCCACCACTTAGAATGTGTGACTGTAACCCCAAATATCTTTTCTATCACTTCCTCTCCTGTCATCTTGGGTTCTCCCGCGAACATTGGCTCGAACTCTAAACCGAGAAAATCGTTCTTGTATGCTCCCTGCAGTAAAACAAATAGAAGAAGAGACGTGTACAACACGTTAACCTTCAGTCTAGAGTGGTCTGTGACATTTATATACTTACTAATTGACAATGAGCAGAATTGCTTATGACTCTTATATACTCGATTCTACTTCATTTAATTAAAAATGAAAGGTTTGTAACATTTACAAACTAAACGCTCCAAGAATTGTTTTTGAATGGTCCTTAGGGATAAAACGAAGAGAGTACCTGAATTGCCCAAGAACCATAGCTCATGAAAGAAATCGGGTAGCGCCAGAAAATCTTTGGAAGATCAGGAAGCAGACGGAAAAATCCAGAAGTCATCATGATGATTCCCTGTCGAGAAAAAGAATCAAGAACACAAATTAGAGACATATTAAACCCTTAAACTCCATTTATAAGCCTTTTGGATTGTGAAGTATAAACATGAGAAAAAAAAACAGAGGATCTTGAAACAGAGGAACACAAAACAGAGGATATTGAGTTGTTGCTTACGATGATGCCAGCTCCTGTGATAAGACCCATCAAGAAATTTGGAACAAGAGAAGCCACAACCATCATGAGACTCTCAATGACTGAGACAGAGAAGAATATGTTGAGACAGAAAAAAGCCCAATGCGAGAACCCGGGACGGAATTTCACCATGTTGTAAGTAATACTTCCCGTGATGGCTGAAATCGCTACCAAGAACGGGAAAGATGAGATGTAATTCGATAAGATATAAACCGAAACTCCATAGTAACCACTCAATCTCTCTTTATAGAAAACTTTCATCTCTTCAATGAAAGAAGGAAACCCTCCAATGGACATGAACGTCATGAAACCAGTAATGAATCCACCACAAGAAACCCTAGCCAAGATCGATGTGTAACTGTGTCCTACATCGTAAAAGATTGTGCCAACACAGATCGATACCACAATGTAGATCACGATTCTTGACCAGTAGTATCCAATATCACGACACATGTTCACAAATGATCTCTTTGTCAAAGTCCTTAGCTGTTTAAACCAGCTCGCTTCGCTTCCCTTTCTCACTTCCATCTCATGATCTCCTTCCTGTAACAACAGAGAAATATTTCAATAAAGAAAACACTTGTATGAATTCTTGAATGAATGTGAACAAAAGAAGCGTTTGCTTACAATGCTAGCTAATTCACGGAGTCTAGATTTTGCAGATTTCGCGTATGTTGAACGACGGTAATTCTCAACAAGCCTTGCTTTGATCTCAGATGTTGCTAGATTCATCAAAGGATCTGATGTAGCTGGTGTCTCCTGCATAAATGATAAAGTCTTGATTCGAAAGACTCGCATTGTTCTTCACAAAAGTTTAAAAGATATAAAATTTCTCACCCGAATCCTTTGAGAGCCTTTGAGTGTAGCTGTAACCGTATCGAAATCCGAGTTAATACATCTAAGGAAATGATCAGAAGGGTTCCGTTTCTTCGGGCAAGGAAAACCCGCTTCAGCAAAGAACTGCATAGACAACAAAAGTTAGCGTCTAGGGTTAGGGCTTAAACCGCGATTCTTGGAAACCAAGAATGATATCAGATTTTTTTACCTCAACAGCAGATTTACTTTCACCAAAGAAAACAGTCTCACCACTCGAAAGCAAGAAAAGATCATCGAAGAGCGCAAAAACTTCGCTACTAGGCTGATGAATCGATGAAACAACGGTTCTACCGCCTTCTCGAGCGATGTTCCTAAGCGTTTGAATCACAAAGAAAGCAGAAGCACTATCCAAACCACTTGTGGGTTCATCAAGAAACAGAATCTGCGGTCGCGTTAAGATTTCTAACGCAACGCTAACGCGTTTCCTCTCACCGCCACTCACTCCTCTAGAATGCCAATCACCTATGACTCTGTCTGCACAATCTTGAAGACCAAGCTCCATGATTGTGCTTTCAACAATGTCGCTGACTTCTTCATTGGTCAAATCACTTGAAAGTCTTAGATGAGCTGAGTATGTTATTGTCTCCCTCACCGTTAGTGTTCCCATCAAAATGTCCTCTTGTGTTACATAAGCCTATTCATAATAGATAAATCAAAAAAAAATTATATATCTAAAATAACTAATTCCAATGATTAATTTAACTAAATTAAGTAAAATTACTTACGACGAGGCCGTAGTCTAATCTTGCTTTCTTTCCGTTCAATAGAAGATTACCGGTCATAATCACGTTTCTTGCGAGCCTACCTACATATATGGAATCATTTGGAACAATTAAATTAGAATTTGATTTATATATCTTATATATAGAGTTAATAACCAATTAGACGTTTGTAATTTGATTTGAGTGTGACTAAATACCTAGAACTAGCTAAAACGATTTTACAAGAAAGATGTAAATCATATTAATTTATTAAAAAAGGCGTAAAATTGGTAATTTATACTATATTTTATCTCTAGTTAAATATTTCTCACTCACTAATTTCCATAAAAAAATATAAATAGAAGAAAACAAACCTGCGAGAGAATCGAGAAGTGTGGACTTGCCGGATCCGGAAGGACCCATAATGGCCATGATTCGACCCGGTTCAGCGTACCCGTTTAGTCCATCTAGCAATCTTCTGGTCGGACCACCACTAAAATTCGGTATAACCACCGTCAAATCTTGCCACGCCAAGTACGCTCCACGGCCAATCTCCGGCGGCGGAGGAGGAGGAGGAGGAGGCCGGCCATTGCCCTGTTCTAGTTCCATGTTGTGATTGATCTTGAAGAAGAAAAACAAAAGCTTACTTAGATAGAGAGAGAGAGACTCGTGTTTTTTTGTTCTTCTTATAAGTTTTTTTTTTTATAATATTGGTTGGAGAGTGAATTATAAAGATAGAAGATTAATCTTTGTAAGGTATAAGACTTTCTTTAGGCGATAGCAACAATCAACAAACACCTAATAACATTTAATGGGTGGCATTAATATGATAATAACCATATATGTTTACACGTATATGATATAGTTTTTCCTGCTCATTAAATGTGAGAGAATAAGAGAGGAGGTCTAATATTATACGATCGTAACCACCAATGACCCATTGACAAATACGTATAAAAATACTGTTTATATGTCGGTTTCTTGCCAATTAAATGTTTGCCTAACCAGAAATTCCGCCACGAAAAGCAAATGATTTTTCAATAAAATGAAATCTAACCGTATGATTAATTCCCATGAAATGTTATCATTTGATTACGAATAATTGAAATCATGTTTGTATCAAAAAAGGAAAAGGTAAGTATCAGTTAACCATATTACCGTTGGTTCACACAGAAAACGATGCAGTCTAAGTCTATACATATAACATATACACATGTCCTTAATTTGTTCATGATTTATATTACCATTTGCCCCAAAACAAGTTGAAAATTCGTATTTGGGTAATTGATAACGATGTATTTGGTGAAAAGGGAGGAGCAGCTCACGACGAGGCTTCACAGGTGTTAAATGAAAAGGGAAACGAATTAAATGTGTGGTAGTTGGCACCGATTTAGTTATTTGTATTATGCTTCATTATTTTTTTCCTTTCGGTCTGCTCATTTATTATATTCATCACCATCATCTATCTATGTGGTTCTCTTTAGCTCGGGGTTTTTTAAAATTTTCTAACACAAACCTAATTATAGACCTATTACATACTAATTATAGTGTATATAATCTAATAGTTTCTTGTTTCCATGGTTTCTTTAAATGGAAAGAAGCTGGTATAATATACATAATTGCTACTTTCACAAAGTTTTGGAATTTTCATATTAAAAGTGAACTCAAAATATTTCCAGAAAAGAGATAGTAACCCAGATTCTACATTCAAACAGAATCTAAGGTAAAGTCTTATCATAACCTAAGGCTTAGGCAAAATCTTATACACCAGAAAAAAGGAAGGTGAAATCATTTATTTTCGTTCCAACGATATAAAAGCAGAGCTTTATATAACTGTACCAACGGTATGCAATTAAAATCCAAAGCGAGTACAAAAGCAAAAAAAAAAAATCTTAGTAAATTCGCCAATATTGAATTGACGGGATGCACAAAACAAAGATGATTAGTTCGTATAAGAAAATCATGCATCCATCGTGACCGTATTAGCAAGTACAATCCGTATAGTAACGCCAAGAAAATACGATTCGATTGGAAAGAAAATCCGTATAGCTGAATTATTGAATAATTAATTAAAAATTAGCTGACTTAAAGTAATTTTCTTGGTTAATAGAGCAGTTATTAGTAGAACCATTTTCTCGATCATAAGATTTTGAAAATTTGGTTTCAATTTCATTAGAAGGATGGTCTTTGATTTTGTTTTCTTTCTTTCACTCAAACATAAATCAATACAAAGAAAACGAAATAGAAGCATCTTTCTCAAACCAGAAGCATTAAAACAGATCTCATGTTGTTGAAACGCCACAATCCTACGATAAAATGCATAAATATTAAAAACAACATAAAACCAACCAAACCTACATAAAAACCCAGCAAACTAAAAAAAGGTCAATGACTCGCAAGACTTATATCCCGTACCTTACAGATAAAGATAGAAATCCCAAATTCTGAGAGATGTTGACACACAACTCTCGACCAAATCATACAAATCAGTAACGTCTTCTCGGAGGACTTCGTGAACGGTGCGTCCTCCCAGACCTGCAAATAAAAAAACAGAAGGTTCGCTCAACGATCAAAAGAGCAAACAACTTATACTACTTGGTAATGAGAGATTAGATTGAGTACAAACCTCATGTTCTTTCCCTTGTACGAAACACTGGGTCCATTGCTAAAGGCCCAATCAACGGTGAGATTCTGTGTTAAAAGTTCTGCACCATTCATTGCTGTAATAGCACTCTGTGCTTCTTCACTCTTCGCAAATTCTATCAAAGCGTACCCCTAAACAACAAGACAAAGCCAAAACCGGCAAAATTAATACTAGTTTCATAACAGCTCACATTCCTAAACTCCCATTCTAAAAGCAGTCTTATGATTTCTACTCTCCATTTTTTCATACTCAGCTACATATTGAGTATATTAAAGAGGAGTATTGCACTCTACAGAATATCACATCTCTAATATCAATCATAAACACCAATCTAAGCATAGCAAAAGATTAGCTTTATAGCAAACCAGAAAAGCTCACTAGGAACAAAGGCGAAACTCTTTATACCTTGACAAAACCAGTACGACGATCCAGATTCAGATGTAGATTCTTTATCTCACCAAAGTCACCGAAAGCATTCATTAAATCATCCTCCTGTGCTTCCTCATTAACTCCAGTGACCAAAATAATCCATCCTTCAATGGCTACACATCATACCCAGACAACAAAAAATTATCAACAACAGTTCTAAATCTTTATCACCATGACGACAAAACAAAAGAGTGTGTTATCTCTTTCTCCTTCTAAAAACGTGAGTATACTTTCTCTTGCTCGAACAAACTACGGGCTCAGTTTAGCTAAACTCTTTACAGTTGAAGTATTTAGTCAATGAAGAGAAAGAAGCAAGACATATTCCCAAACTAAATTATAGACCAATCTAGTAAACAATATTTCTAGGTCAAATTGAGTCCTAGCCACAGGGGTCGTTGAAAAACCCTAGAACAAATTACTAATACAAATCAATCAACGACGCAATGAATCAAGCAATCTCGCATTACAAACATATAACTAAACAACCAGAAATAGCGAAAGTGAGAATGAGATTAAGAGAAATTACATCGCTGCGGGCCAGGACCGCCATCAGAACCGAGTGATTCGAAATCGCGTGAGGACTGGCGACGCTGTCGATCGGAATCTTTCTCCTCGCGAAACCCACGGCCTTTGGTCTTCTTCTGCGTTGAATCACCGTTTGCTCCGGCAATAGCCGACCTAAGTCTCGGATGCCCAGCGCGTGGAGAAACATCAGCTGCGTCAACTGCTGCACCATCTTCGTCCATTAGATCATCCTCCTCTGGCTCAAAATCGACTGCTTCAGATTCTATGTTCGCCATTACTTCCGCCGCCGATCGATCTCTTCCCGTTTCTACTACAGCCTCACCTCTTCGTTGCTTTCTTAGAAGGACGGAGTTCGCTTGTATCTAGATATTTCTGCTAGTGATCTTATAAGAAACATAGATAGGGCCTTTGTGGGCCTATTTTGGGCTTACGCCTCTGAACTCTTAATTTCGTTTTTACGCCTTTGATAACTTTCTTCTTAACCTATAGCTAAAAAGTGGTCCGATGCCGTCTATACCGTGGACGCTTTAATTCTCTTATTCTTGCGTGGTATTACATGTCCAAAATCGGTTCGGATCACATGCCAATCATGCTACTATCGAGGATTAGTTGTCTCAAAAGAGAAAGCAATTTAGATTCCATAAAAGATGGTTAGGACGAGATGATCTCATGGATACAATCTCGGCCATTCCGAAGTTACAAGTTATGCTTATATTCAGGCCGGTCCTAACTGAATTTTGTAGATAAAAT
Source organism: Euclidium syriacum (assembly GCA_900116095.1). Lineage (NCBI taxonomy): Eukaryota > Viridiplantae > Streptophyta > Magnoliopsida > Brassicales > Brassicaceae > Euclidium > Euclidium syriacum. The sequence continues at coordinate 16,250,988 of FPAK01000002.1, read as the reverse complement.
TAGTCATTTTCATTATGTTAGTCAGTCCTAATTGAAGTAATGTCTAAAGTTTTTAAAAAAAAAGAATGCTCTTCATCAGTGCCGGTTCAATATTTTTGCATGCCCTAAACAAATTTAAAAAATATGTTTCTTTTATAAATGTTTTCTAAAATCTTAAATAACACTAAAATAAGAAAAATCACATAAAAATTTCATATACGATCCAACTCTATAATCGGTTTGTAAGAAAAGAAAAAAAAAACAGTAAAAGTAATGTTGAAATATGACCCTCTTGCATATTTTTGCTGCAAAACCATTAATTAAACTCATATAGTCGAGTTTTTCAACAATAGTTGTCTCAATTGATAACAAAACCAACTCATTCAATCGTTGTTGTGACATGGTAAACCGCAAATAATTATTTATTAGCTTCAACTTCGACAAATTTCTTTTAGCAGTGGCAACCGATACCAAAATGATCAACAATGTCTCCAAACTTAGTTTGAATATATATTAATAACAAATATATATATATATATATATATATAAATGTCCTTCTAAAATTTGTATATATATATATATATATATATACATATACACTAACAAAATATATCTAATAAAATGCCCCTCTAAACTGGATGCCCTAATCAGTTGCTTACCTCGCTTATGCTCCGTTACGGCCCTGCCCTTCATACATATCTAAAGAAGATTGAAAGAAAAACGATCAAAATTTTGTACATAATAACGAAACGTAAAGAGAAACAAAAAAAAAACCTAAACCGAACACATAAGCTTTAAGTGCATGCTCGAACACATAAACTTCAAGTACATGCTCGAACACATAAGCTTTAATTACCTGCTCTTTTGTTTTGCTTGATCTTACAATCATAATCTCACGCACAATTAATTTAACTAGTTAGATGTTTGAACTCATGTTGATGAATCAATTTAATTTATGATAAAAACAAGCAATTAAATAAACAAAATTATCATGTGACAATCAATGCCCCAAGTTTGGAGACCATGCTGAAACAGTCAATCACTTCTTCTTCCTTTGCCTTTTTGCAAGGTTGATATGAGCAGTTTCTCCTCTATGTGTTATGTCCTATCCAACTCCTTCAGATTCCATCATTGCAAACATGGCATAGTGTTTAAGGTCAAGTTATGTGGATGATCAGTCACTCCAACGTACTAAAACTTTGCCTCCATAGCTACTATGGAGAATTTGGAAGGCCATAAATCATTTCTCTTTTAATGTCCAACATGATTTAGTTCCGAATATTTTTTGATCATGCTATAAAGATGAGAAGGACTGGTTGGGCACTTTAAATCATAAGCCCAATCTTTCACCCAACGAAGCTCCTAGGAATATCAAAGGGCACCTACCTTCTTAGGCTAGCTAAAATGTAATATTGATGCTTCTTGGAAGGAAAATGGTCAGCATAGTGGTATTGGTTGGATCTTACATGATGAAAGAGGAGATATGCGATGGTTGGGTGCAAAATTTTATCTCAAACTTTTATCCTCTCTTGAAGCTGAAGCCATGTTGCTCTTTTTTGGGCTATGAGTTTTCTAGATAATATGGGGGTGCAAGGGGTGACATTTGAGACCGATTTTTCATTTTGGTGGAATCTATCAAGAATCCTCATCAATGGCCGAAACTTCGAGGTTATCTCTCAAAGAAACTATAACTAAGATGTTTTCTTATTTCAGAGTTCACCTATGTAAAAAAAATAGGTTAATCAAGCAGTTGATTCGATCTAAAATAGTTGTTGTTTTTTCTCCTATTTACTCTGCTTTATTAGATTATATTGTACATGGTTGACTCAAATGCTATATTTTGACATATCAACTTTGCTTGTAATAACATTTTGAGTATCAATGATGATGTTGTTACGTTGAGTTAAAAAAAGTACAAGAAAAAGATAGAACAAACTTAATGAAAAAGAAATACTATTAGATCAATGAAAAAAAAAACAAATAGAAAAAAAAAAAGATCATACAAAAGAATTATGTGTTTTATAATGAGAACCAAACCTTTAACACCTAGGTTTTAAATCACAACCTAAAACTACTATTCTAAGAGAAATTTTCTGGATTTGATATCCTTAAAATTTAGATAAATTCAGCTGCCTAATGTTGGTGCTTGTTGAGGGTTTCTACCCCGGACCGATCTTGCTTATATTAATTTGGTGGAAAACTAATGCACTTTAGAGTAAAGGTAATATACAAAATCTAAGAACGACATTGGAAAAAAATCAGAAATATAAGTTTGTTAAAATAACCTAAAAAACTAAAAGAAGTCTATATTTATGATGAGATTTTTTTGAAACAACAAATTGGTAGGAACTAATGGTCAAAAGAATGAGATCATAAGAACTAAGTGTATCTTTCACATTTGAAAGTTTCTTTTAACTGACCAGACATATGTGGTAAATAATGAGCTTAGTAACATAATAGCCTTGGCTTCTTTAATAATGCAAATTCCAATATACTAGGGGATTTACCCGCATGCGGGTATAAAAAGATATATTAAGATGTTATGAGATAAATAACTGAATATTATAGTTTTAAGAAACTATATCCACATGGTTTACATTGTATAACCAAAATTTAGACATATTGCTCAATATTTTGTTGTTCGGTTTTACATTTACAAAGAGAAAAATTTTTAGTTGGTGTAAGTCAAAATTAGACTTAATAATACAAAGGAAGTTATTTATGCTTTTTACCTTAAAAATGAAATGTACATTCAAATTAGATTAAACAGGATGTCATGTTTTACGATACAGATCTCTTTAGCTAATTTGTGAACCGGAATGATCTCTCGTATGTGTTTAGCCGGTTTTCAGGATTGAAAGAATTGCTTGTACCACAAAACACCTTTCTTTCCATTCGTTTTCAACTTAACAGGGGACATGAACGATGATGTCCCGTGCTGGCTTAAGCTTTTGGTCGGTAATCTCCTCATCTTTTTTCATAACCTCTTGCCCCGACCCGAGGCCAAGGGAGCCGAGTTAGACCGTTTCTCTAGCCTCCCAAAACCGGTGAACACTTGTACCAGGCTTAGAGTAGTTATTCAGTGTAGCAACGTACCGAGCCATCTTCCTCGAGACGCCCCCACAAAAGCTTACAGCTTGAGTGTCATCCCTCATATCGTGATAATCTAGAGTAATCAAAGTTACATAGTTAAGTTATGGTGGAGACCAACATATTACTTGATAAACACCGAATACCCTAACCAAACAACATCATACAGTATGCAAACTTAAGAAAAAACTAACGATAAGAAATAATGACGGTTGGAAACATAGTTAGGGAAGACTAGCCGTCGAAGCAGACGATAAACCGGAATGGTTCGGAAACCTACAAAAAACGTTAAACCAAAAACACATAATAGGCGAAGACCTTTATTCCATTAATAAGTAGGAAACAAAAACCTAAATCAATCCAATACATGACGAAATTTTTTAGAAATATAGAAAAATCACAATATAATTTAGTTATAGTTAAGAGATATGCAGAAATACATGGGTATTCATGGCCGGATAAAATATTCAACCAATCTCTTCAACAACTTCTTTATCAACCAAGAGAAAATATCTTCGATAGAAACCATAATCATTGTACATCTAAGTGTTCAAATGATGTGTCTTTTATAACATCGATTATAGATTTAAAATGCTTCAACTATGATGGCGTATATACATACCTGCAACTACAATGTATTGAGGAGAAAGTTCCTGATGATATCTCCTTCTCCTTTAAGCAAGAAAGCCAAAGAAGAGGGCACAAAATCTCGTATAAAAACCTGATCATAGTTCAAAGGAAAATTATCTCTAGAACCGTTTGCTGCCACCATTCCAACCAGCAACCATTCCAACCAGCAACCCAAAATAGCTGACGACGACGTCTTCGAGAATCCTCCACCCTTCCTTCTCGGCCTCACTATATTATCTCTCCTTCCTGCCAATAATACATGTTTACGACGGATTTACCATTGCTAGTCGAGGAAGATGATGAAGAGAAATAACGGCGAGACACAATCGATCTGTTTCCTTTAAAAAATTTCATCAACAGAATGGTAAAAAAAAATTTCTAATAGGAGACACCAATTAGAACACAAAACTTTAAGAATAAATATAACAATCACACACAAAAAAATTGAAAGTTACTTGCCTTTGTTGATAGCTCATGAACCTAATACAACCGAAATATATAACAAAACAACCTAGATAGTGAGCTTTTTTGTGTTTCTACGGAAGATGGGGCAAATGAAGAGAGTGGCGATGGCTTGACGGTAAACGACAAAGATGGTTGGACTGAGACCTTCCATCATTAGGGTTCCGCTCGTTTTAAAGCCTTATACCCTCTTGTCTCATACGCTGAGTTTCTCTCTCTTTCTCTAATACCTCTTTTCGAGCATGGAGAAAAAAAGACTTTGTTTGACCAACCAAGTAAAAACCTATGAAATAGAGGGAAACTGAGTGAATCCAATCTAACCTCCCTCTCTTTATCTCTTATGTAAATTTATTAAGCTTGTCGAATTGTTGTAGAGAGCGAGTATAGAGAAGAGAAAAGCCGATGCAGTCATGGCTCTTGAGTATATCAGAGAGAAGAAACTCGAACCTTTGTTTTCTCCTAAAAAACTAAAAAAAACTGATTCTACTGAAGAACGATGAATCAGGCACACTATGATGTAACCATTTCATAAAAGTGATGGAAAAATTCAGGCCACGGCCAACGTTATAGTGAAATCTAGAGCTAATTTCATTATCCCGCATGAACAAAAAGAGTAAATCTAAAGGTCAAATTCTTATGATGTAAACTATAAATGATGTAAAGCATTAAAACATTAACCTTCTTCTTTCTTCTTCCTCTTCTTCCCCTTCTTCTTCTTGCAAAACGTTTCTTCCTCTTCGCCACAAAGCTTACGAACCCTAGACATAGATATGAAAATCAATAAATTTATCCGAGCCGCAAAATATGTAAGCGGTAATTTATGGTTAATTTTAAGGTTTATTGAGAATTATTTATAGTTTTATATATATAAATATATTAAAAAATATAATAATATATAAAATTTTATCAATGACTGAACGTAATTAAGTTGACTTATTAAAGGTATTTTAGGAAGTCTAAATATATATATATATATATATAACTATACGGTTTTGGTTTAATAAGTTAGATTTCCATATATAATTATACACAATAGTAAGGTTTAATAATTAGGTTTTGTAAGATTTACATATATTAGGTTTTTAGTAAATTATAAGATTTTAAATACATCATTAAAGTTAATAAGATTTTTTTATATAATTATACGGTTTTGATTTAATAAGTTAGATTTCCATATATAATTATACACAATAATAAAGTTTAATAAGTTTTTAATAAATCAATTTTGTAGATGGTTATGGTGACACCACGTGGCGAAACATGTATTCTTTTAATATATATGATATCTGAAATTAGTTTCAGAACATTAACATTTTCATCTATATTTTTAGAATATAACATCGTGATTCATGAAAATATACACATTTAAGTATATATATAATTTGACAATGAAGTTCTTATGTGGAGATTATTGACAGTTGATGACATTACGTTACAGTCTCACAATTTATGATCTTCCACGTATAAGCCAATCATATTCCTTACTTTTCCATAATTCTCTATTTTCTCTGTGATTTTTTTTAGTACTCGACTATGAGGTTTGAGTTATTAGGATATATACCATATTTTGAGGATATATTATGTATATATCCATTTTCTATTATAGTCTATAATTTGGTACATATATAAATATATGTCAATTGACTCAAAGCAATACAAGAAAATTTTTTCGATGTGTTTTTACAGTTATTGAGGTACACGTATAAATCATTGATTTTAACCACCAAATATCATGCTGATAGGTCATTATGTACTATGTGTTGCTAGCAAGTTTTCTATTAACCCGGGTTTGGTTTACTTAAATCGACCATAAGCAGATTCGGCCCTTTTTCTTATTTGTGAAGGTAATCTTCTTCTCTTCCATGGCTGCTTCCAAGCCGTTTCTTTTTCCTGTTCAAGACCGAGTTACCATATACTTATAACAAAGAGAACTGGCAAAGTATTACATGCTCGGGTCACTTTGAAGGGCCCAACTGTTTCTTAGCTTTTTGAGATCCTGCATATCCCAATTTTAAACCCTACCTTTGGATTTTGGATTGCTCTCTCCCTCTTGTTTTTGAAGATGAATAATCGGTTAGCTAACGAATGTTCCGTTAACCAAAATCGGGGTCTTTGTGGTCTCATTTCACTTTTAAGTTGAAGGGATTCAAGGTCCAAACATGATTATCTTGGGTTTTAAGAAAGTTTTAAGTATTTTTTTAAGGTGTAGGAATTTTTTTATTCCAACAGAATGTTTAATCAATATCTAATTTTAGATCGCAAGAGTGTAGTTTGATAGTAACCTCATGAACAAGAAAAGTTTTTATATTTTTTAAAATTTCTTGAAAAATAAAGAATGTGATCGATAATCTCATACCACTACAGTACGATGTGTGCTGTTTTGATAGTAATTAATTATAAAAGTGGTATTTAAAGCGATACTAAAAATGATACTCTTAATATTTTTGTATTGTTTTAACTTTTTTATTTTTTTATTTTTTACCTTTCTATACTATTATGTGACCGTTTATCATTTTTGATTACCGTTAGAAAACTCGTATGTTACTAATCAAACTCAAAAACAATGAAATTTTAGCACTCGAGATCTAATCATGACATACTTTAAACAAAAAGTATTTTCCTCTCTCGATGATGTCAAATTATTTTTTCACTTGATAATTAAGATACCACACTCAAATTAGTTTATCAATTGATAATTAAGATACCACACTTTACAGTAGATCTGGTCCCATGTCTTTGATGGTGATCATCATCGTTTTATCCGTTTGAATGTTATCATTTTAGTCGAGTATTGCTTTCTAAATTAAACAAAAAGTGTCTTAACAAGTTAATCTTGAAATATATATATATATATATATATATATATCTCTTTCCCAACATTTGTTCAACTTGATTTAAGAAATAGCAACATTTATTTTACAGAAAAAGTAGAGTTTGAGGAAAAATAAGGAAAATGGAAAAGATTTTTCTGTTTTGTGTGGGTCAATTTATGTTTTGTTTTGTTTTCTTTTTGACGAATTTATGTTTTGTTTACTTCGTCATAGTTTGAAAGCTATTGGCAATGGCATTGTTGTGGAGTTTACAAAAACAGAACAAAAGACATTTATTTACCAAACACTAATTGCTGATTCTGTTGACTAAGATAAACATGGTCAATGGACGACAGCTATTAAACAGCACGTGTCCTCAAAAAGCAATCTTAATCGTTAACAATAAAATATATAACGATGATTTTAACGGCTAAGATCTGAAAATGAGTACTTGAAGCCCGTACAGTTGTTACAGTGGAAAATAAATTGACTGAGGGAAATAAATGTTACGCGCGGATTTTGCTGTGCGGGAAAAAGAACAACTGTCCGTAATGGATGGACATTGTTGATGAGCCTTGCTCAAAGTTGTAGACTTCACAGCATTTATTTATTTTTAAAGAAAATTGTAACGTTTTGACCAAAAAAAATTGTAACGTTATATAAATGATGATTGTAGTTTTTTAATCAGACGTACTTGAAAACACTAAATTTGAGGTTAGATTCTAGACAAAAATATTTAAACTTAAAGCATCCTCAATAATGTTGGAGATGGGTTACATTCTGGTCCAAATCAAATTTGGTTAAAAAACAATTTCGTTAGAATTAGATTCACTAAATCCAAACTCATCACATCATAGCAAACGATTATGTCGTCAATCTTTTGCGTCGAAAGAAACGTTGACACGTTTAGGACAGTGACGAAGAGAGGATTTGCATGTCGTTGTTTATAAACAAACTCTCTCTTATTAACTCGTTTATAACATCAATCTTAATTCACTTCACTAGTTTTAAGATAGTTAAGTGGCAAATTTAAATATCGTACTAATATTTCGATATTAAGAGTATTCCTAAATGTTGGAAAGCTAGACAGTTAGGTTTGTAGATGTTCGTTTTCTAAGAACTTGTCTATTTTTGAACGAAAGGCAAGAACAATAATAGAATACTTAATTAAGATGTAACTGAAGTAATGAGCTTGAAAACTATCTTAAACGACACTGAGTGTTGGGACTTATATGATTGAGATGGGTTTAGTCTTGGGATCAAAGATAAGCTTTTAAAAACCAACTAGAACATCAAATTTAATCCATAGATTATACCAATCGCTTGGTCATTAATCTCTTCATTAGGTTTCATCGAGATCATAAGTCGGTATTAGCCAAATAATCTTTAACTTTCCCTAATAAGAATTTCAAAGTTCTCCTTTAACGTCTTCATTAACCCATATCCTTTACAATCTCTTAAGATTATAAGGTTTAATTCTTGAAAACAAAACTAGCATTTCATCGATCACCTTGCGGCCGATGAAATGTCTAAGTACTTAAGTATAGGTTGATCAATCATAGCTTAGCGGGTGCGATTGTACATGCTTGGGCGAGAGTAGTACTAGGATGGATGATCTCCTGAGAAGTCCTCGTGTCGCACCCCCTCTCTTTAAAAGCTGCTCAAAAAAATAAAGTTGATCAATCATAGCCTAGTCATGCAAGCCATAGACAAGATAGTCCTTTGAGTCCTTTAATCATTAACCCAATCCTAAATCAGCCCAATAAAATTCCTAACTCAACCCAAACTACTTGTTCACACATGACCATTACGAAATCAAAACTTAAGATGAAATTAAAAGTTTAAAGAAAGAGAATAAGAAATAGATGGAGATTAAAGGATTATAATAGAATGATTCTCACAAGTGATATTCAAAGATCAAAGTTTTATCTCCTCATCTATCAAGAACACATTAAAGTAAGTAACAAAAAACTCTCCAAACCTAATCACATAGATGTGTTTTTATAGGAGGTGCATAATGAAGTATGGACAAATTGGTCAAAAACCAAAACCTAATGTCAAATCAACCCGGGCCGCGGGCAAATGGATGTGTCTTGGGCGGAAGAAATGAGTTTGCCACTGAAATCTTCTCTCTTGTCGTCGACAAAGAGCTGTCTCTTCGGTGGATCGTCTCTGCCTTCTTTTTCCATTTGGTTGCTCACCCATGCCGTCAACAAAGGCATGTCTCGAACTGCTCTTCACTTTTCTTAATCTTAACGTCTATCTTGCCGCTGAAAAATGGCTGTCTGGTGGCTCTTTATTTCTCTAACTCCTTCATCTTTCTCCTCTACGTGCTTGTTTGAATCTCGGGTAGTCTATTAAGCGCCATCGTTCTCAAATTCTCCTTTTGCATCCCATAGCGGCTCCAAAACACCTATTTGATGCATGCATATGAAAGCATAAACCTAAATACAATTATATAGTAATTATGCTAAATGTGATTAATTATAGCTTACAAATGGTGATTTAGACCTGAAATCTATCTACAAATGAAGTCTAAAATCGTCAAATTCGGGACTCATCAGGCAAGTTGCCACAACAACCTACTCATCAAACTTTGTGCATTCCCTACTTCAGCGTTGAAGGGAGAAATGATCACCTACTTATCAACACTCTGCACTGCCACCTAGTTCGGCGACGAGGACAGTTGGAATGATTATCTACACGTGCGTGGCCACTTAACACGAGTTTCCTCCCAAGCTTCCCCTTATAAATACATAGCATCATAAATGCACAACACACAATTTTTTGGAGAGAAAAAGTAAAAACTATAATTCTATAAAGATAAGGGAGATTCAAATCGATTTTAACAGTTGTTTCGACCGAGTCAATAGTTGTTAGGCTCCGATATTTAGGTTTGATCTTGTACAAGGCTACAAAGCCGATCTTACCACTTTCTACTTGTATTCTCTTACTTTCGATTTTTATCATTAATAAAAACGTTGTCTCGTCGACCTTTATTTATTTAAGTTACTAGCTCGTCAATCTTTTTACTCATCCTCAAGTTTCACCTCAATTATCTTAACGTTATTTCAAGTGACAACCTTGTCTACCAACGAACTGGGTCACCTCGTGTTCGGCACCATATGCAGAGGTTACTTTCTTTCACCAGAACTCCGATCCTGCATATGCATCTAACCTAACATGAACTTCCTGTTCACCAATTGGTGCCGTATGTGGGGCATACTCAAGATCATTCTCTAAACATAAAAAGTAATCAACAATCACAAACACTCTCACTTCCAAGCCAGCATATACCTCAAAAACTTTCAATGCATCAACCTTGGCTTCAGGTAGCCAGCCTACCCCATTGAATCTCATTCTCTTGGCATCGACATTAGCGCTAATCTTACGTCTTAAAACACCTCAATATCACCTCCCTCATAAAACTCGACATTCTAAGCTACCCATGTGGTAGCAGCAGTGACGAACACGACACCTCAGACTAACCCAACGACAACAAGAACAACAAACCCAACCCTTCCAATTTATATACTCATAATCCAAGGAAGACGACAACCACACCACCCCACCACTTGGAAACCCTGCTGATAACGCCTTGGAGATTAAATCACCCAAAAATCTTGTGAGTACAGATTAATAAAGTTAACAATATGGCTCGTAGAATAAACACTTGATTATCATCGATAACAACGAATCAATATCTTAAGCATTCTACTAAATATAACATGCACTAATTTCATTGAGATCTGTTTGGACACATCCCCTCTCCTTATAACACACCTCATAACCACTAATATGATACATGCTTGCACACCCTACTCAACCACCTCGAAAAAAATAAACCCATTAAAACTAACATTGAGTGGACCCTAAGCACATCGCAACAACCTCGACAGAGAGATCGAAATGATGAGAAGGGAATTTTGGGAGATCAACTCCCAAGTACATTTGGTGGTCAGCTCGGCACTAGAGTTTAGCAGCATCCTAAGGGATGCCCAAATATCTTCGTTTACTGCTCGCATAACCAACCTCCCATTGCGTAGCACGATAAATAAAATTATCATCATTCAACGGTACCACCGACCCGTGCCAATACTTAACAACCTTCACACCTACCAATTTAAGGGAGTTGCGCAAGGTGATGTTTCATTCATGCGTAGTCTTTTATTGAAACTTCAGAACAATGGAATATGGGTAGATAGGTGTTCTATGTAGATTAAGTCTAGATTATATTAGGACATGGAACTTAGCTTCTGTGTTAAAGTAAATGAGAGAACCCTCAGAGTTCTGCAAAGTAAGGATGTGGTTGAGTGTAGTGTTTCTGCTCCCTCACGGACAGATTTACTAGCACTAGTATAAGTTGTTTTCGTACCCCCCAGGTATGACTTATCTTCGATTTCGTAAATGCCATATATTTGTGGAAGTAGAAAGACCCCGGAGATAAGTATTGTCTGATCATCGACCTGTGGGTGTGTTTATCTATTGGCACATGAGATCACCGCATCCATAGAAGGGAGTGCTGAATGGTGTGGTTGACTGTAGAGGTTAACGGGTGGGAGATACGACTACACTAGAACACATTTAAGAGTATGAGAGTTGTTTTTATTTCAAGTTTAAGTAGGAGGAAATGTTTGAAGTACGTCTCGTAGTATGGATAACGGTTCTTCAACTCTGCGATAATATAAGGAAAGGTGGTGATCACCTTGGGTTTGTGTCTTTGTGATCGATATATATTACTTCACAGAGAAGTAACATGTATTAGAGCTTGTTTTTTTAAAACTCATTGTTGATTCGGCTATTGTGTTTTTATTTTCGTTTTTAGAGTGAGCTCTAGGTGGATTCTGCTCAGTTAGTAACTTTTCGGAGTTATTCACCACTCATTGTTAAACCTTTTTTTTTTTAATGCAACTAATCTTAGTGGGAAAACCGAGTAGATGAATAACTAGACGACGGAGTAGATTTGAAAGCCTTGGTAAAGTTATTTCTTTTTTGGATTTTGATACTTGAATTTTGCAATCCTTTAGAGGGTATCAATTACCTACTTCCGATGAAGTATAGAATGATCGAAATCCAAACTCGCTGTGAATGACACCCTGAAATCCAAGAATTTACTTAATCTAAGCTAAATGGGTTTTGTTGTTTTTGATTAGACTAAATTCAAGTAATTTAAATGATTAAGTTTATGCAATGGTTAAAGAAGGGTCTTTAGATGAGTTATTGGTGATTTGGGTTCACTAAGCATGGTTTAGGATGTCTAACTATACTAATTAGCTATTCCCTAGGTTAATGATCCATTTAATTGACTAATTTATTTCCATGCGATTAATCACTTCACTAATTATGACATTATTATCAAATTCTCATTTGAGATGATGATAACTAATGAATTAAAATCAAATTACTAGATCAACCTAATTAAGTTCTTAAGCACCAATCCCTTAGGCTAAGAATCATAATTCCAACTCTAAACTCTCTTGGACATTTCATCAAACACTTGGTGTCCATGAAATGCTCCATGTCATCTTCCTCATTTCCATGCAAGAAGAAGCATTAAGATCTCTTATAAAATGATGAAATGTTTGATTTAAGACCTAAACTAACCTAATCCATGCTTAGATCCCCTCATCTAACTCATCCTTAAACCCTAATAAGACTACTCAAGACTCATGATGATTCTCCAAAATCAAGGTTGATTATAAGAGAAATCATAATGGGTAATGAATAGAATGAATGAAAAATTATAAAAGAACAAGATTGATTAAGAGAAAATGCAACTACTATTAAGAATCAACTAGGTTTTTAGAACAAGAGAGAAAAGCTTCTAAGGTTTCAACATCCAAAACATAACATAGCAAAATAAGTGTATAAAACAAGGTTTTAAGGATTTATGGGTCGGATCGGGTTGATCCGGGACAAACCGGGTTTAGACCTGATTGTCTTTTGTTTGGATGAGTCCGCAGCGGTCTGCGAGTGACCGCTGCAAGACCGCTGCGGTCTAATAGACTTTTGTTTCCAGAGAATGGCAGCGGTCCCTCCTTGACCGCTGCGTTTTAGGGATTTGTCCGGAGGATTTTGCAGCGGTCCCTCCTTGACCGCTGCAGCTTCTTTGGTCTTTGGCTCCAGAAAATTGCAGCGATCATTCCTTGACCGTTGCGCCTTCAGTCTGCTATGATCTTTTGCAGCGGTCACTCCTTGACCGCTACAACCAACCGCTGCAACACTCCTCTTCTCTCCCTTAGCTCCAATTGTGCTCCATTCAATCCAATGCTCATTCTTTAGCTGCTCTCCATGGTTTTGTACCTAAGGATAAACCAAAATGCACCAAAAGACTCTCCTAGATCTAATGCAACACCTAGAACTATATGAAATGAAATTGATGACAAATGTAACAAAACTTAGTCTAGTATGCAATGAAATCCTACTATAATGCAAGCTTAAATGATGCATGTTATGATAATATCAGGTTTTCACGGGAACTTTTAAATTTGTTAAAGTCTGCGCAATGCTCTGTGTTTTTTTTTTCTTTTGAATTGTAAGGATATTTTTCGAAATAAAAGTATTTTTAATTCGCTTGTGAGAACTTTGATATTAGACTCCAACCTAACTTAACCATTTTCCTCGGCCGGAGTCGTAGGAGACGGTACCTAGTGAAGTATCAGAAGAGTGGCTGTCCTTGTGGTGACTATTTTGTCGGTTATGGATCCAAATATTGTCAACAGTATTGTACCAGGTCGTCTAGGCCAGGAAACTCGACTGTTGTATGTTCTTATTTGATTGTTGCTCAGTTGAGCATAACGGTCAGCGAATAAACAGTTCATGGATGTCACAAAATATCCTAGCTAGGAGGCTCTCATGAGTATCACTACTTCAACTATTTCTGCAATCATTTAAGATTTGTTCTTAATAAATTTTGGCCATACGAGAAAAAACACAAAAAAGAAAAAGTACCACGCATCTTCAAAATCTTTCTACCCATTGAAATATATAGACGTGTCGATTTTTGAAATTCTATAAGAAAAATGATTTTATTGGTTTCCTCGAATATATGTTTGCTAACGAGACGTCCACATGTCATCAGTTGATTAATTATTTATAGCTAAAACAATCCAACTCTAAAGAATTTTGTTTACTTTCAATGAGATCGTTTCAACAAATGTTTTAATTAACTATATTTTTTAAATTATATTTTTTGGCATATTAATTTTTAAATTGGAAATAGTCGACAAAAATGAAAAAAATATGATTTGAATTTATGCTTTTAAAATATATTTGTACATTTTTAAGTTTATAAAATACATAGTTTTAATTAATTTAGTTTACATTAATCTAACCAAAATTTAAGCAAATTTTTGCAATGCCTAAGATTGTTGTAGATAATGATTTGTTATTTAGATGAATCTGTAGACAATAAATCTAATAAACATGGAAAAGAAAAAAAAATACTCGAAAAGCTACTTTATCCAAGAAAAGGGGAGTAGTGTTGATACTTGATAGCTACTAGGCTACTAGGCTATTCGCAATTATATATTAAAATTAAAAATGGTTAATTCCTTTAATTTACCAAAATAAAAAGCAGGAAAAAATAAATGGTTTCATGTTCAGTCTAATCCCGCTCTTTAGAAACTTTTAGAACCCTAAACTCGATAACAAATCCAAAACCCTAAAAATGAAAAAAGAACAATAATAAAACAAAATAATGTTCGGTTCCTTTTGATTTGTTTTTAATATTTGTTAAAATACCTTTTAACAAGGACAAAATCACAACAAATTTCTAAAAGGAACATACATTTATGATTTAACGCAACCCGAAGAAACTCAATTCTCAAAGAAAAGCCTTCGCTTTTTCTGTTCTTCGTCGTCTTCACTTTCTTCTGGGGAAAAACAACCAAAAATTTTCCAGCCATGGATCCCGGCGATCCTACTTCCATAATCTTTACAAAGATTAGAACTTTAGAACCAGAGTACTCGTCGAAAATCATTGGGTATTTTCTGTTGCAGGATATGGAAGAGAGAGATTTGATTCGTATAGCTTTTGGCCCTGACATTCTCCTACAGACTCTCTGTCAGAAAGCTAAATCCGATTTGGGTCTTTCCTCGAACGGTTTCTCAGTTCCGTCTCCGTTAAACCCTATTTCCAGACCCATCAATATCCATCGCCATACATTGTCTCAGTCTTCCCCAAGAAATGGGATTTCAGACTTCTTGAGAAACCCTAGCCCTTTGTCTCCTTCCTTAACTTCGGAAACACTCAGAAACAACCCTAATTTCAGTTCTAGCCCCTTTCGCGACGGTTCGTCGCTGTTCGGTGCTTCTTCTTCCGGCGATTTCGTCGATGAGCAACAACAACAACTGAGTAACCACTTCTCGTTCCTAAACAACGACGACCCATTTGCTAATTTCCACAAGAGGAGTTTCTCTGCCAGTGATGCTTCTCTCGAACCAGAGGAACCAGGGTTTGGAGTCGGCGGTTACCGGTTTCCACAGAGCGGTTTGGGTGATGATTTTGGGTCACCGAGTGAGAGTGATTACGTTTGCTTACAGCGAGAGGAGATGATTAGGATGAAATTAGCTCAGCAACGGAGAATGGCTGCTGCTCAGTTCATGGCGGCTCATGACAAAGACATCAATTTCCGACTTCAAACTCGGAATCTGCAAAGGTCTTTATTTTGGCTTTCTTTTTGTTTGTTTCCTTTCTCTGTATATGTTTGGTTTAGTAAAGACTTGAACTTTACAAAAGAAGTGTAGCTTTATGGCTAAATATGTCTCATTATCAGTTTTTAAACTTTGGTTGTTCTGTTGTTTCTGCATCAAGAAGTTTTTGAGCTCTGGAATTGTTTCTCTCTTGCAGACAAGGATCAGGACAGTTTGGAGAAGAAGGTGGCTACTACTATAGCCCAAGCCGGCATGAAAGAGAGGATTCAGTCTCTAGACAGATTTACCTGACATTTCCATCTGAAAGCTCCTTTACTGATGAAGACGTCTCTAATTATTTTGGGTAATGTTGGATATAAATGCTTTGTGAGACAAAATCAGGTTTATCTATGTTTCTTGTTTGTTGTTTTCGTTTGACAGTCATGGTTTCTTGAATGTGTAGTACTTTTGGAGTAGTGGAAGATGTGAGGATTCCTTATCAACAACAACGGATGTATGGGTTTGTTACTTTTGCTGATGCTGAAACCGTGAGAGTCATATTGGCTAGAGGAAACCCTCATTTCATCTGTGAGTCACGCGTGCTCGTTAAACCATACAAGGAGAAAGGAAGAATCCTTCAAAAGTAACTTGATCCTTCTTTCTTTTTTAATTCTCTTTGGGTTCCTTCTTGTGCTTATGATAAGTTTTGGTGAAACGAATAGCAAGAGGCAACAACAGCAACTACAACAGCTGTTGGAGAGAGGGAACTATTCTCCTTCTTCAAGTCCTTCTGGATTGGACTCAAGGGATCTATATGATTGTCACTTGGGTTAGTTTTTTCGATTGAGTTAAAGAAACTGTTTTTTTTGTGTTTCTTTCTCACTTATTACTCTTCGTCTATCTTTATATTAACAGGACCAAGGATGTACGCAAACAAGACACAGGAGATGCTGAGAAGAAAGGTTGAGCAGGAAGCTGATTTACAACAAGCCATAGAAATGGAACTCCAAAGAAGAAGGTTCTTGAATCTGCAATTGCCTGAGAGGGAGAACGAATCTATTCACCATCAACGTAGTCTTTCTATTGGCTCCCCTGCTCGTTTCTCTCCTCGTTTCAACCATAGTCCTCGCTTTCAATCAGAAAACAACATGGAACAAATCATGGAAGGTTTGTTGTTGCCCCCTACTTTTAAGCTTCCCTTTTCTCTCATTCGTTATTAATTATTTTTTCCTCCTGGTGTCCATTTTTCAGGCGATGGTGATTTGAGTGAGAAGTATCTTCAGCTAATAGCAAACAGTAACGGAGAACGTGGTAACAGTAATGATTTCTACAAAGGGTAAGTGAGTTTTAGTAATCATGGCTTTAAAATCTTACACTGCTTTTGTTACTTATGGTATTTATTTATCAGTACTCAAAGGCAAGAGACGAGTCTAGAGAATGCTCTTCCTGATAGCTTGTTTGGTTCCCCAAAGAAGTCCGGTGAAACCCGTCAAACCGAGTCTGATACTGAGCAAAATAAGTCAGCCTCACCAGATCAATCAGCATAGTAATGGGTATGTTTAGAATCTCTCTTAATCAAAGACACTAAACTCATAATAGTCATTAACAGTATTGCAACCCAAACTTTTTCAGGCTTGAGATAGGCATAAAGAAACAAGTATATGAGATAAAGGTGAGCAATTCTCCGCTATGAAACAACCTGAAAGGCTTTCAAAAACGTTCCTTTCTTTTTGACTAACTTTCTCTCCATTTTTGTGTCTTTGTTTGATTTGCAGAAAGGTATAAGAAGGAAGTAGAAGAGTATTTTGTCTATATGTAGAGAAGCTAAGAGGGATTAACATGGAAACACAGAGAAGTTTAAAGACATCAGTTTTTTGTTTTTGTTTTTAGGATAATATGTCTCATCTACAAATAGGATTTTACAGCTAACCTCGACAACATATGGATACCCAGATCAACATAGTAAGCGAAACTCACAAGTAGTTTTTGTCTATGGTAGTTTCTTTTTCCTTTGTACTGGGTCCAAAGTTCTGGTTATGGACAAAAAGCTGCATCTGTTTAGTTACCATGACTATAAAAATGTGTGGAGCTTTCTTTGTGACAAGGGTTTACGCCAAAAGAGTGTCACTTTTAACCAAATCTAATAGTAGTATTAAACTGATTGACAATAATTGAAGTTCTAACACTGAACAAACTGTGCCAAAGCAGAGCTGAATGTGCCCAAACTGACCCAAGAATCTTTTGCGTGTCTTTATTCTTTCAAGTTACCATATAAAGAAACTGTTACACACTTACACTCCACCAATTCCTCCTGCAAGGCTGCGACATTTTTGTTTCTGGTTGGACTTTCAAACCTAATGCGTTAAACAACCAAAAGGAAGAAAAAAGAACTGAACTTTAAAATCTTCTTCTAGATCTCAAAAGAAAAAAGACAAAAAAAAAAGGATTTTTCTGGTTTCTCTCATCTTCTTCTCCAAATGGATTCAAGTGCAGGAAAACAGAAAGATCCTCGCTTGATGAAAACCCAATTTTTGAAACCCTTTGTAACCTCCATTGATGGTCCTGTAGCCGAGCTTCCTCGTAACCGTCTCTCAGTTTCTTCATCAGACCTAAATGACTCAATTTCGCGAGTTACTTTCACTGGGTTTTGGTCTGCAGGTCGTAATTTCAAATCATGGGCGAAACGAATGGAAGCTTTGCATGAACCCACTTGGAGAAAAGCTGGGATTTTTGAAGCGATCAAGGCATCGACATGCAAAATCCATGAAAACCAGTCTCTAATTTCAGCTCTTGTCCAGAGGTGGTGTCCTGAAACGAAATCCTTCATCTTCCCTTGGGGTGAAGCAACGGTGACGCTCGAGGATGTAATGTTGCTTCTAGGGTTTTCCGTTTTGGGTTTTCCGGTTTTTGCACCTTTAGAAAGCTCAGAGATGAGAGACTCCGTGGAGAATCTGGAGAAAGTGAGGGTAGAGATTATGAACACGGCTTCATTCTCGAGCGCAGAAAAATGGATTTTGAGCTTCATTAACAGAGGTGATCAAATAGAGCATGAGGCTTTTCTTGCATTGTGGCTTTCGCATTTCGTTTTTCCTGATAAGTGTCGTCGTTCGATTTCAAGTAATGTTCTTTCCATCGCTGTTCGTTTAGCTAGAGGTGAACGAATTGCTCTTGCTCCTGCTGTTCTGGCTAGTCTATACAGAGATTTGGGTCAAATTCAAGATTTTGCGAGAGATAATTCTAGACAAACTGTTAATCTCAAGTCTCTGTTTAAGTTAGTCCAAGTATGGACATGGGAGAGATTCAGGAACATAAGACCAGAAGCTAACATAATTCAAGACGGAGAACCTAGAATTGCTCAATGGAGCGATCTGCAACAGAGAGATGACGAGAATCTGAGCTTGGATCTTGATGATTTCGATTGGCGTCCTTATACTAAACGTGTAAAGAATTGGCACCGTCCTCGGTTTTATGTCAAAAAAGCTAAGTGGATGTCTGTTGATGAGAGTCTTGATGATGAATTTCTTTCTTTTGCTCGATGTTTGAGAGTTTCTCAGCTTGTTGGGATTGGTTTTATAGAAAGTTACTATCCGAATCGAGTGGCGATGCAGTTCGGATTGAGTCAAGATCTTCCTGGTTTAGTTACTCATCGTAGCAACATTACAGAAAAAGAAGCATGGGATGATTACAATAAGGCTCTTGATGGTTCAAAGCTATACATACCTTCTCGTGTAGCGACAACTCTGGTTACTGCAAGATACCAAGACTGGTGGCAGAAATCAGTTTCAGAGTTTTTGGGATCATCAGCTTCAACAGAACCGCCACTTAGTCGTATGTTTCAGAAGGAGTTACTTAAGAAGAAACGTGAGCAATTGAGAAATAAGAGACGCAAGCGAGCTCGTGAGGATGATGAAACTTCGATGGATAACAAAGATGATGATGAAGAAGATGATAACATAACCATTGCTCAGATTGTCAAATCTGGAAAGAAAACTAGAGGAGATGCTTCTGAATCACTTAGAAAAATAAAAAGACTTGAGGAGGTTTACGATGATTTAGGGCTTTGTCGAACGCTTGCTTCTGAAGATGAACCTGTAGCACCACAAGAAATAGAGCAAAAGAGTGAAGAGAGTGATCAAGAAGATACTGGAAGCAACACAGAGGACATTGTTACGGTTGTGATCCCATTTGATGAAAACAACTCTTCAGATCCTCCTCTTAGTTCTGATGGAAAAGTGAATAACATTGTTGTGTCACTATCAAAGACAATGCAACCCTGTGATGATAAGTTTCATGTGAATAAAGGAAGCAATGCAGAGAAGACTGCTATCGATGTTGAAACCGTAGAACCAGAGTGTTCTTACAAAGAAGATGGTGAAAAGCAGAGATGTAATGAGAAGTTGTACATTGGAGCTGGGGAGGAAGAAGATAACGATGATGATGAAAGATTGAAGCGGAGAAAGCTTGTCATAGAGGAGCTGGCATTGAACGTGGAGGCACCACAAGAAATAGGGCAACGGAATGAAGAAACTGGAAGCAAAGCAGAGGAGATAACGGTTGTGATCCCATCTGAAGAAAACAACTCTTCAGATCCTCCTCTTAGTTCTAGTGGAGGAGTAATTGACATTGTTATGTCACCACCAAAGGAAAAGCAAACCTGCGATGATGAGCTTCATGTAAATGATGGAAGCAACACAGAGGAGACTGTTACTGTTGTGATCCCATCTGATGAAAACAACTCTTCAGATCCTCCTCTTACTTCTAGTGGAGGAGTATTTAACATTGTTAAGACAAAACAAACCTGTGATGATGAGCTTCATGTAAATAATGGAACCAATGCTGAAAAGAAGACTGTGATCAATGTTGAGACCAAGGAATCAGAATGTTTGCTCAAAGAAGATGATGAAAAGAAGCTGGAGGCACCCCAAGAGATAGAGCAAAGGAGTGAAGAAACTGGAAGCAAGGCAGAGGAGATCATAGTTGTGATCCAATCTGATGAAAACAACATTTCAGAACCTCCTCTTAGTTCTAATGGAGTAAATGATATTGTTGCGTCACCAACAGAGACAAACCAAACCTGTGATGATGAGCTCTATGTAAATAATGGAAGCAGTGCAGAGACTGCGATTGATGTTGAGACCGAGGAGCCAGAGTGTTTGCTCAAAGAAGACGGTGAAAAGCAGAGATGCAATGAAAAGTTGTGCAATGAAGATGATGATAATATTGATGAAAGATTGAAGCAGAGAAAGCTTGCAATAAAGGACCTAGCACTGAGTCTGGAGGCACGTATTAAGAAAGTGGAGAACATTTTGGCAGAGATTAGAAATGGAGTTTCTGCTTAGCTAAAATGTGTGTTGTATTGTATCTAACCATCTAATCTCAAACAAAACAACAATGTCATGTAGCAATTAGCATTTGTACGGAGAGCTTATAAGACTCAAAGCTCTATGGTATTTTGTGTGTGTTTTAGATTAGTATTTGTAAGAGACTAGGGAAATCAATGCTTCTGCTTTTGATGCTCGCGCAGAGAAAGTTTGAAGAGGTCGTGTATTGGTTTGAATGGACATTGACATTGTAATGTATGGTTTGGTTCGGTTTTGAGATTTCTAATTTGATTTTATTGGTTTAGTCATATATATACAATGTTCGCAAGGAAAAGAAACACAAAAAGGTGAACTAAATCCGTACCTCGCCGGAGATCAAGATCCGACAATTATTAATCCTCGTCTGAAAAACCAAAAAGGTTTTGAATTTAGTTGAAATTTGTGAAACCCTAGAGAGGTTCATGTCAATTTAGAGCGAGCGATAATATGGTGAAGCCAGGAGGAAAGCAGAAGTACGGGAGGGTAGTGTTGGTTTCGTGCGTTGCTCTTTTAGCTACTGGACTCATTGCCGACCTCCTCTGGGCTACTTCTCATCGATTCTCCTCCGCCGCGATTTCGTATTTGCCCGCCGGAATATCTCTACCCTCCTCCGCTACTACTGCAATCGTTTCCGACCAGGTGTTGTGATCTGTTATTAATATACTTAGATCTCGACATCTAAATTTAGCAATTTTAGCTTGAGGAAGACAACTTCTACTTGAATGTTAGACCTAATTTCAATTGCTTGCATCGTTGTGTGTGATTTGATTTTACTCTAATTTTGCTGGTTTCAGGAGAAAGATACAAAGGGGAAGAAGAAGAAGGAGACTGTTAAAGAAAGGAAACTATCAGCAACATTTCAAGATTTGCCTGCTCCTGAATTGAAATGGGAGAAGATGGCAGATTCACCTGTGCCTCGTCTAGATGGAGCTGCAATTCAAATCAGAGATCTTCTATATGTCTTTGCTGGATATGGAAACATTAATCTTGTGCATTCACATGTTGATATCTACAATTTCACTGATAACTCTTGGGGAGGAAGATTCGATATGCCTAAAGAAATGGCACATTCTCATTTAGGGATGGTAACAGATGGGAGATACATTTATATTGTCACTGGTCAATTTGGTCCACAATGCAGAGGACCTACAGCTAAAACATTTGTGCTTGATACCGATTCAAATACATGGACCGACTTTATTCCTTTACCAGTTCCTAGGTATGCGCCGGCTACTCAGCTTTGGAGAGGAAGGCTTCATGTGATGGGTGGAAGCAAGGAGAATCGGTTTACACCAGGACTTGAACATTGGAGCATTGCGGTTAAAGATGGCAAAGCGTCGGAAGATGAGTGGAGAAGTGAAATTCCAATCCCTCGCGGAGGACCTCACAGGTTTTTCGATTATCTTTATAATGTCATTACCGGAAACCATAGGACCAAATGAAAATCTGAAAGCATTTGAAACTCTGTTTTGCTGTTGTAGGGCATGTGTAGTAGTGGATGATCGATTGTTTGTAATTGGTGGTCAAGAAGGTGATTTCATGGCTAAACCAGGATCTCCCATCTTCAAATGCTCACGCCGTATGGAGGTATTGGGTTAAGAACAGCTATTATTTTTGTTAATTAAGCTTTTTTACAATGAGTTCTTGAACCTTGGTTCAGGTGGTATACAGTGATGTCTATATGTTGGATGAAGAAATGAAATGGAAAGTTATGCCACCGATGCCAAAACCGGATTCCCATATTGAATTCGCTTGGAAAGTGGTTAATAACTCCATTGTAATCGTTGGAGGCACAACAGAGAAGCATCCTGAAACCAAAAAGATGGTTCTCATCGGCGAAATCTTTCAGTTCAACTTGAATACACTGGTAAAATCCGAAAGCCTGTCCAAGATAATCAAAATGTCTCACTAATGATTTTGCTATCTCTTTACAGAAATGGTATGTGATTGGTAAATTACCATACCGTGTGAAAACAACGCTGGTCGGATATTGGGATGGACAATTATACTTCACCTCAGGACAAAGAGACAAAGGTCCAGATGATCCTGCCCCAAAGAAGGTCCTTGGAGAGATGTGGAGAACCAAACTCATGCTCAACCCATGATGAGAGACAAGCAAGTTTTTGTAGTGCTAAAAATTCACAATATTTCTGTATTCTTTGAAGCCTAATTCAAAACAAGTCCTTACATTACATATATACACATCCACTGTTATGGCTTTTTGTATATTGTAAACTGAATCACAAGCTATATATAAAATTCAAATTTCTAAACATATCTTAACAATATCTGGTTTTTTTTGTACAAAAGAAGAAAAAAACCACTATTATATGCTTTTTCCAGGTTTTTGTTGATTGTCTAGATCAAGAACAAGCTCCACCATGAATAGTTCTCCGTCGAACCTAAGACCAGACGATGCAGCAGGTTGAAGAAGACCATCAACCATTCCACCAAACACATATACAAATCTTCCTGAACTTTCAGCGCAGGCACGGTGAAAAGACCGGCTTTTCGGTCCATACGAGATTCGATCAAGCTTTTTCCACACGGATGAAGCTTTTAAACTAACTCCCTGTGGCTGTAAACCTGAAGAAGGAATGGTTTTAACATCCAAAGCCCAGAAATCATCTTTCCTGTGTCTATATGAATCTTCACCACCATAGATCAATATCCGACCTCCTAATACAAGAGTCGCTGAGTGACCAACCCGAGGCAACGATGCATGTTCCGGAACTTCACAGAAATCGTAGAAGATCTGTATCCATCTTTCTCCTCCACACTGTTCTTGAATATCCAAGATCCAAACATCATCAAGCACATCATATCCTAATCCTCTACCTCCAAAGAGAACCACTTGGTTTTCTCTAATGCAGGTCAAAGTATGTCCAGAGCGTGGAGGAGGTGATTGTTGAGACTCCACCATATGCCATGTCCCATAAGTGAAATCCTCAGAAAGTTCTAGAATCCATGTATCTCCGAGCCTGACTCCGTTTAACCCAATTCCTCCATGTACAACCATCTTCTTCTCTGCAATACAACATGCGGAATGAGCTCCACGAGGAGGAGGACGAGGCCGTTGCAAAGGTCCAACATTGAGTAATTTCCAAGAGAGACTCTCTTGGCAAGAGACTTGACCGATCCATGTATCGTTTAACCGCTCTCCACGGTCGTTTATTCCTCCAAACAAGAGTAGATGGTCGCCTATAACGATGCAAGTGTGTCCAAATCTCCCACTTGGAGTCCCTGATTCAACTTTCTTCCATTTTAAGATCTTTTGATTGCTCTTATCGACATAAGCCGTCCATGTATCGTCGAGATGGCGTCCTGCAGAAGAACAAAGCATATTAAACACAAAGATCTCAAATTGAATGAAGTAATTCTCTAATCCAAATCACATAACGAAAATGGCGTGTGTTAAGCACACTCCTCGAGCAAACGGCAAGTAATCAAACACTCGAGTCGATCATATCGGAAATGGATCTGATTTCAAAAAATTAAGAATTTTAGAAGATGATTTAGGTTTAGCTAAGCTAACCTCCTTGACAACCACCGCCAAATAGAACAAGATGATCATTAACGAAGTTGAGAGAATGAGAAGCTCTAGGGACAAGAAACGACGTCGATTCATCAGCACCGTCATCATTATCTGGGTCTGAGATTCTGTGACAGGAAACAGAATCCATCTTGTAAACTCGCTGAAACATCATCAACCATGAAAATCCATCTCGGGAAGAAGACGAAGATGACGACTTTAACGCATCCACAGAGAGTGGGCCCCATTCTCGTTCGCTAAGAGCTTCCCAAAGACTGTCGGAACAAGCCAGAGACTTGTATCTCTTGCAGGTCATGGAGAAGGAGAGGATTGAATCTACGGGTAGAAGAAGCAAGATGGTAAAGAGATGGTCATCGGCTAAATTCATTATTGAGCTCGGTGACGACGGTGAAGTCGACGGCGGATATGAGTTTCTGGCTGCGTCCGCCGCCATGGGAGGAAATCGGAGAAGGATTTGATTCTTGGTGAGAATTATTGCCCTATTGGGAATGATTTGCTGTGTCGTCACTGTCTCTGATTACTACACGGTAAAAAAAAATCCCTTTTTTGTTTTTTTCTTTGAATCGTAGCTCACCTCTGGATAAAAAATGCCCGCACTATTTCAAACTTTTATAAAGCTTACGAAAAAGCCCCGAAATTTATGAGAATCTCTGTTACTATCCCTTTATTCCAATAATTGCTTTTTCCTAGTGATAATAGCATTCTTCTTATCACTATCTATTTAATCATACATATTCAAACTAATCATACAGAAGATAAAAAAAGAAAGGTGAAATTGACCCAACAGAGTTTTACACGCTGCTCTTTCCCATGAAATTGATTCTCTCTTCATCTCATTTCGGTAAATTCATCAAACCTTTGGGTCATTTCTGCAAATTATGCAATTTGCCTTTCTCTATCACTTTCCACAAAGCAGATTTGGCTTCTTGTAAAGTCTCAACACCATGACTATCCTCAAAAGCTAGCCTTCGTATATTAAACTGAACACAAATAACAATTTAAGCTCAGAGAGAGCCTTTTGTTGCATAATCTTCTTAATTTGTTAAATGTTTATATAAGATTACCTGAGCACCTTGACGAACCCGTATATCAATCCCTTTGCTATCTATAGAGATAATAGCAGCATCGTCTACCTCGGATTCAGTAGACAATAACTCTCTAAGCGGTTTTGAGAAGATGGCATTTAGTTCCTAATCATTATGATTTAGAATGAAATTAAAAACTTCCACTTTGTGTAACAGAACAGGTTCAATCATTCAAAAGGAACTTAAAAAACTCACCTTTAGACTTTGCTCACCTCCATCAACAGCTATCTTATCTGGCTGAAGAGCCTCATACTCATTGACGTTGATCCACGCAACAGTGCCAAAACCTCCAATGAAATATATATCACTGAGAACAAATCCAGATTGTTATTTATGATCCAAATTACACTACGAAGTGGATAAATAGAATGAGAAGACAAAACCTTATGTTCTGCATTCTAAAATAGTGAAAGTTTCCCCATTGTTGAGAAGCTCCTTGGTGATGCTTTGCAACATACTGCTTATGAGCCCACTCTTGCTCATTTTCTGGCAAGGGGTAGACATCGCCGAATAAAGTTACTCTTGCATTGGATAAGCAACTCCATCCAGGTATCTACAAAAACCAAATCCACAGTCAGAGAACAAAACAAAAGAGGGAATAAACACCAATCTGTGTTTACCTGAACAACGAGGGTGCATCTAGGTTCAGCCAAGATATTGCGAGTGTGAATAGCCAATGGTGAAAATGAAAAGATTGGGTCTGAGAAACAAAAACCAAGTAGAAGCTTATCATCAAAACTGCAATAAGCTAAACATACATAGAGACACAGTCAAGGGAATAAGACTTACGCCCCATTGGATCAGGTGCAAAGTCTACCAAAGATCCAAACGGGTACCCTTCTCTACGGTGGTGCATTTTAGACATCACTGTGCATAGATGCGCAAACCTCGCCTTGAAAATCATAAACAGTAACACGGATACAAGAAATTTAACATCTTTCCAAAAGGGGAACACTAGAAAAGGATTATAGACCAGTTTTACCTGCTCCATTAAGTTCCTAACAGCTAAAGCTGGTCGAGGTAAACCATGAGCTGAGGTTGCGCTTTGAACACCACCGGAAATCGGAGTTCTAAAGAGCCCAGCTCGTTTTCCTCCACCTTGAGGATGTGCAAGAGTTGCCTCCACATCGATTATATTATGCCTATCCTTCTCACCCCTTAGTTTACTTTCAAATTTTTCCTTCACAACACATAATAGAAGCAAAATCAACTTCTGCATAAAACGAAAGCTCAAAACTTCCACAAATTGCATAAAACTAGTGTCTTTAATTGAAATCCACATGCAATTAGACTAAAACAAAATCCTATTATGAAATTCATAGGTCTTCAGAGCAAATTGATAACCTCGTTTACCTGGGACAAAGAGAAAGTATCCTCAGGGAAAAAACCAAGCCCACTGTTATCTCCTTTTTCACTTGGTGCCTCTTCGTTGTGAAATAGAGCATGTAGACGGAGAAGCCCATGATTGGATTCATCCCCGAGTCTCAGTTTGGTGGTTCGCTTGGTTTGCGAATTGCAGAGCCCACAAGAAGACGAAGATAGAAAAGGTGGTGTCAGGTTGAAGAGAGTCTTTGTAGTTGGTAATTTGGAAACGTATACTGAAGTAAAGATGGCAGTATCCATGGTAGAGAAAACAAGATCGCTTGAAAAGAAATCGCAACTTTTGTTTTTTAGATTCCTCTTTGTTAAAATGGTTTTGTGATGATTTCAAGTGGTTTTCTAAAATGGGAAAAAATCAGACGGAAATGAGTTAATTTAGGCGTGGACATAAAATTCAAACCGAACCGAATTGAATGAACTTAACCAAATTATTGGGAGTCTACTCCTTTTGTTAGGAGTCTACTTTGGAAACAAGGTTGGTCCCAAAACCAATAGAGAGATCACGTTGTTGATTGGTATTAATAGAAAGCTACATGGAGATGTACTTGGGGCTTCTTGAGCTATACATGGTTCAAAGAAGAAAGTCTTCATATTTGTACAAGAAAAACTAAATACATGGACATCAAAACTTATTTCCAAAGGTAGGAAAGAGGTACTTATTTAATATTTCGAACAAGGCCTTATGACATAGGTTATGGTGTACTTCCTCATTCCACAATGTATAAAAATAATATCTCTAACTTTGGTCAAGTTCCAAGAATAATAATACTAGTCCTCATCGGATAGTAAGGATACGATTTATACTCCCAAGATTTGAGCGGATTGGCTTTTAAAATTTACATGACTTTAATATAACCTTGTTGGCTAAATAACTATGGTGATTCATTCGATATTCTTCCACACGTTTAACTCAGATTCTTAGAGCACGCTACTTCAAACATTTCATCACCTTAGAGGTATACGAGTCTATTCCCTTCATACGAGTGGATAACCATCTTAGCAGTGAACCCTTCTTATTCCATGTTATGAGAAAAACAATTGGGTCAGGGTGTAACACTTGTGTTTGGAATAAAACCTGGATCCTAGATATCCGCCCATTAAGCGTGGCTTGCCATCTGATCCTGATTTCAGGACCCAACCCTATTAGTCTATAACCTAATTCGTTAGGATTCATAGGTGTGGGATTATACAATACTCCACGAGTTTATCCATCCTGAAGATATCCCAATTATCTTGAGAATGAGATCGAGTTGACACTTCACGATATGAGTTTCACAAAATCATGGACTTACTCGGTTAGATAAGGATATGAGACGGTAAGTAAGATAAAACCTCTACAATACCCTTTGGAGGTTCTTGAATCGAGTACTACCGTACTCAAGATCCAAGTTTGGAAAGTGAAGACATCCATAAAGTTAAAACACCTTTTGTGGCAAATGCTCTCAGGTGTGTGGTTACATGTTAAAATTTATCGCCATATGGAAAGGAATCGTAGTTATCCAAGA